>CM054179.1:6956496-6973439 GCA_028829895.1 Sinotaia quadrata | reverse complement strand
AAATTCTCCGCGTGGCACCGCAATCCATCCTTTTCTAATCAAAGCGAAGGAGAATAATTGTACTTCGTGTTTCTACTTCTGCACACACCCAAACCACAATGAAAACACCCATCTACTTATTGAAATGTGTCACAAGTTTTGTTTTAGTTTACATAAGGAAAGGTTAATTACCATCAAATACAAAGAAACTTATTTCGTTACACTTTCAAACTAGTAATTCGTCTTGTAGCCAACCAAATGGGTTTTTACTCGCTGAAAGATAACACTATGTAACAAATTTTCACTTTTGTTCTGTTCCTGGGTTGAAAGTGTGTTTTTCTAATCTGTTAGGTCTAGAACAGAAAGGAAATCACTGTTATTCCAGAAAAACTTTGCTTCTGTGACCGGGACAATGAAATTTGGAAAATCGCGTGTGTTCGAGAAAATTCTCGATTTGCTTTCAATGCCGAGCTTCCTCCCTGAACTGCTAGAGTTGTCCACATGTTTCTACAATTCTCCTGAACACTCTAGAACGTTCAAGAAACTTCCAGAACTTTCGAGAAACTCTCAGAACTTTCTAGAATGTTCTTGAACGTTCCAAAAGTAGCTGTACAAGTATAAAAGCACCGGTGTCTCAAACCAAGATTCCATGAGAAGTTATTTATTTGATATGGCATCAAGAGATTGTTTGCATCCAGCTGATTCATTCTGCTACGTGTGCGAACAATTCATAAAGACAAGAGCGAAAAAGTATTCTGTGGAGGCAAGTCGTATAATGTGCGAGGCCTACAAGGCATACTTCGGCGTGCCGGTTGGGGACCAAGACAAATCTTGGGCACCGCATTTCACATGCGAATATTGCAAAAAAACACTTGAAGGTAAACTGAACAGTTGCTTCTCGCTTAGATGTGTTTTAATTTATATTCATAAAATTTCAATGCTTTAGATCGAGTTCATTTCAAAGAGTTGTAATTTACAAAGTTTTGTCATAAGTCGTGTACTGTAGGCAAATACGTTCCATCTTGAAATCATTCCATATTTTGAAATTTCCTGCCCTCAAATTATTATAATTCTTATGTATTATTATGTGCTATGTTACAGGTTGGTACAGAGGAGAGAAGCGAGCCATGAAGTTTGCTATCCCGCGAATTTGGCGAGAGCCGACGGACCACTCAAGCAACTGCTACTTCTGCATGGTAAACCCAAAAAATCGTCGCACCGGCAAAAATGCCCCTCATATCGTTTATCCGGACATACCTTCTTCCATCGCCCCAGTACCACACAGCCCCGATCTGCCTGTTCCGACTCCTCCTAGGCGGCATCGGCCATCTTCAGGAGACAGCAGCAAGTCAGATAGCGAGGCAGATACTGGAGATATGGACTACGATTCTGCAGATGAAGTTGCGGATAGAAAGCCGTACTTCCCTAACCAGAAAGACGTGAACAATTTAATTAGGGACCTCGGGCTTATGAAATCGAATGCTGAGCTTCTGATATCCAGGCTCAAACAGTGGAACTTGGTTGATGATAGCGTACAAGTCACGGATCAGAGGAAGTGGCATCAAAGATTCTCCAACTTCTTCAGTCAGCGTGATGGGCTGTGCTTCTGCAACGATGTTGCCAGTCTATTCCAGGCTATAGGTATCGCATGTAATCCTATTGAATGGCGCCTATTCATAGACAGTTCATCCCGGAGCAGTTTCGTTGCAGTTGTTCAGGGCTTCCTAGGTAATCACAAAGCTGAAAACTATGTGGAGTTGGTGCAGACTCTCATAAAGAATTACGCCACAATGGGATGCAGAATGTCTCTGAAAGTTCATATCCTTGATTCGCATCTCGACAAATTCAAGGAGAACATGGGCGCTTACTCGGAGGAGCAAGGCGAGCGCTTTCATCAAGATATATTGAACTTTGAGCGTCGTTACCAAGGACAGTATAATGAAAACATGATGGGGGACTACATTTGGGGGCTACTTCGAGAGAGTGATTCACAGTACAATCGTAAATCTAGAAAATCTACACATTTCTGAACCTTGTTGAGTGGTTTCCAACTGTGTTTGTCTATTCCTTGAGCAAATTTTGTTTTTACCTGATCATAATGACGAAAATGAAAAAAAATCGTTCTATTTTCACAAAAAAAACGAGTTTTCTTCGTGCTGTTGTCATGTAAGCAAAGTTTGTGCTTAATGAAGTCATTTTTTCACGTACTTTAGACATAAGCAATTGAAATATAACACTTAGAAGCCAGGAACAAAAATTGTGTTACATAGTGTAATGTGCTTTTCAAAATTTAGTTCACAGATTAAGTCTTCATCAAATCTTATCGTAAAAGGTTATGATAGAGTGTTCATTAATTTAGTCGATTAACTCTTACTCCCCCTATCTCTCTCTATTAAAAATATCTGCAACACTGTTGTACTTAATTGCATTATATTTTTGTTACTATTATCATCAACATCATCCATCATCGTCATCATCATCATTTTTTTTTGCAGCAGAAGTAATAGTAATGCTGTTAAGACCAGATACGAACACTCAGCTCGCGCGACTTCGATATGCTGTCATGGAGTTTCTTGATTTTGCTGACAAACGTGTTATTTTTGCGCAAGGGTTCCGTTTGAGGTTAAAACGAAGATAAAGCACCGCATTAAGTGGTGAGAAACAAGAACACGATAGAGTGCGCATGCCTGGTTCAGCATTCGTAGATAGTTCCGATCTGTCGGTCTCGATTCTAGATACTTAAGCCTACCACTTTGATCTAGGGAGCGGTTATGGATCAACCGAAAAGTTTTCGCTCCGAGTGGAGACCGAACTCACGGCCATTTTAGCAAGAAGTTAAGGTTCGTCATTTTGTGCTACCGCACGCCTCTGTCGTGCCCCTGTCCGGCCTCAGTCCTCTCTCTGTCCTGCCTCTGTCGTGCCCCTGTCTGGCCTCCGTCCTGTTTCTGTCCTGTCTGTTTTTGCTAGAAACCACACTATTATGCACGTCTTGCGAAAGCTCGCAACCCAATAAACACGTTTAGCGAGAATCCACAACCCACGCCAATAAATACGTTCAGCGAGAATCCACAACCCACGCCAATAAATACGTTCAGCGAGAATCCACAAACCACGCCAATAAATACGTTCAGCGAGAATCCACAACCCACGCCAATAAATACGTTCAGCAAGAATCCAAAACCCACGCCAATAAATACGTTCAGCGAGAATCCACAAACCATGCCAATAAATACGTTCAGCGAGAATCCAAAACCCATGCCAATAAATGCGCTTTGCGAAAACTCACAACTCACGCTAATAACACACTTTTAGCGAGTATCCACAATAAACTCACAAGCCACGCCAATAAACATGTTTTGCGAAAACTCACAAGCCAAGTCAATACACACGTTTTGGGGAAAACTCACAAGCCACGCCAACAAATACTTTCAGCGAGACTAAAAGTGTTCGCGGCTTCAGATGAGAGGACGCAAGAAAATGGCTGATCGATTCTTTGCATTTAAAACACCATTGTCACGTGATGCTTGCACGCTTTTTTGCTTTTAAAACACAAGTAACTACTTTTAGTATCCGTTTGTAATTTATTGGTTATCTTTCTTTGGATAAAGAACAACTTCCGTGTGCATACTATATATAGGATTAGTTTTGAATACGTGATGGTCATTACAGAATGTAATTTCTCGATTCTTTCAAATACACGTGGCCTGTTGCTGCTGTGAATGTGAGAGCTTGTAGATAAAAATAAACAAACAAAAAAACCCAGGGCAATACAAGCAAGGTGAGTGACTTGCAGGCAGTTTTCTACCAACACTTGACTCCATCACACCGACACTCACTTAGCCTTTGTGTTGTTTTTTTCTTCTCATGGTAATAACCCGATACAGCATATTTTTTTCTTCTCATGGTAAAGCCAGGTAGAGCACAATTTTTTTTTCATGGTAAAGCCAGGTAGAGCACATTTTTTTCTTTTCATGGTAAAGCCAGATAGAGCACATTTTTTTCTTCTCATGGTAAAGCCAGGTAGAGCACATTTTTTTCTTCTCATGGTAAAGCCAGGTAGAGCACAATTTTTTCTTCTCATGGTAAAGCCAGGTAGAGCACAATTTTTTCTTCTCATGGTAAAGCCAGGTAGAGCACAATTTTTTCTTCTCTTGGTAAAGCCAGGTAGAGCACAATTTTGCCAAGTACAACATGCAAAAATAAATATGCTTGCTCTTTCTTCTTTTGTTTCTCAAAGCGCATTTAAACAGCGTACAAAACTTTTTACCTCAAAGTGTATATTATTATAAATTATTTTATCAACACATAAATGGCTTATGAACAATTTTCACTTAACGTAATTTTGTGCTTTAGGGTGCATATTCAAATAAAGTTCCTGCACGTCTGACCTTGATAGAAGAATCTAGAAAACACACTTTTCATAATGGACATTTACGAATGTTGATTAAAACAAACAAACAGAAAAAATTACCAGAGAGTCCATTAAATATATTTCGGTGTAAGCTGGATATGTCCATTACCTGATGAGGTCGAGTCAGATTGCACGTTGTCTAAACTGATTTAGTGAACAGAAACCACAAATATAAAACAGCTGCCTTTTACATCATAATTTAATTACGTTGGCACAAACTTCAAGAAAATTATATTTTGTCTCAAATAATCAAACTTGCAAAAAGGAAGCTATTGCGAGTTTTCATTAATTATAATTTTTACGAAAAGAACCGTTGCAACAGCAAGTTCCAGAAATTCAGTGGCAATAATAAAATATTGTAAGCGTTTATCATTGAAGAACTATAGTGATGTCTTTCATCAATTAGACTGAAAAACAAACTTGATAAGCAAACTTGATAAACAAAACTTGATAAATTTGATAAACAAACTTGATAAACAAACTGTTCCTCAAAAATCTTGTGTATCGAGATGCAGATCAGTGAGCAGTTTACGAAGCGGGAAGAGGATGAAAAATGTATCTAGTTGTAAAACTTAAAATACATAATTAAATCCAGCATTCGTTTATGAAATCCACCAAGAGCTAGGCCCCTAGGAAAATAAAATATATCTCTGAAATTATTTATAATAGCATTTGGCAACAATCGAGCTGAGGCATATCTTTCTGAATACAAGGTTAATTAGTTGCACGCGATTAGCACGTCACGTGGTTTTTACACGTTCGCAATATTCCTGTCTGGGAACTAAATAAACCGATACGTGAGCTAGAAACTGTTTCCACGATGTTGTTGTTTTTAGAAAGTTTCAGCAAGCAACGCGTATGCCGATTTTTCCATCACACACACACACACACACACACACAGATATGTTTGTGTGGACTGATCTTTAAAAAATAATCGATGCTCTGCCCTGTTGTGAATTCATCAACGCGTCTCCCACAGGACGAGTACATGTCTCAGATGTATGTATGTATGTTGGGTGGTGGTGGTGGTGTATCCATATGGCATAAAATAATGATAAATAGTAATAAAACTCTCTCTCTCTCTCTCTCTCTCTCTCTCTCTCTCTCACACACACACACACACACACACACACACACACACACACACACACACACACACTCTTTAGAAGTCTTGTACTATACAACCCTACAGTCGCTGATGTTGACTGTTCCTTGTGTATTTCATTTATTCCATCAGTACATTTTAAGAGTTAGAAGGAGAGGAGACAATAAAAGAAAAAGATTTTATAAAATAAAATTTCAACTAACCTTTGACTAAAAGAACGTGTCCACTCAAGACATGGGCAGAAGAAAACAAACAAAAAATTAATCGTCTAAAATCCACAAGAGACACGCAAATGCCTTTAGCCATGCGCAGGATAGAACAATATGTGAATGAACCCGCATCCGGATTAGTCTGAAGCCTACTCAGTTATATTCTCTTAATTGATTTCATTGGCCAAGAGAACTATCCTTCGACTTGCCCCCCTCCTTTACAAATTCATTCTGTCGCTCTCACGCGCGCGTAATTCTATATATGTGTATGCGCGCGCGCACGCGTGTGTGTGTGTGTGTGCGCGCGTGTTTTCAATGACTTCAACTACGATTCACCAATGTCCAATGTAGTCCACCGTGTGGTGCGTCCTTGTGTGATTTACACACGTACACACGATTCACCCAGTCCCCTCTGTGCGACTTCACACAACTCAACGACCTTGTTCATTCTTCGTGCAGTCGAAGTTTATTTTATTTTTTATTTTTTTTTAACCAGAAGTGCGACGACTTGCATTGTCGCCTGATGGGGAGAGTTGACGCCAAGAGTTAGACAAGAGGATAACGATAAACTCGGAAACGTAGAGGATAAGAACTGGCTCCTTGGCGCCTTGAGTCGTTAATGGTGCAAAATCGGCACGGAAAAGTTTCGGTGCAAATTGAAGAAATAAGAAAGAACGCATTTACACACTGTCATTGCTGCTTTAGATATATTAAATTGTTTTATTTTCATCATATGACAGATAGAACTATATAAGGATTCCCACCTACGGCTATCTAGATATTCCTTAGGCCCGGGAAGGGTGGGTGGGGATGATGATGATGAAGCGAAAGCAAAAAAAAAAAAAAAGAAAAGAAAAGAAAACAAATTTGCCCCCACCCCCACAAAAAAAAATTACAAAAGAAAATAGCTACAGAAGTAAAGAATTTTAAAATGTTCAAAGATAAGAAACAAAATAATAACCAGTAATTAATTGCGCGGTGTTACGGTACCGTTATCAAAGGTCAAGGTTCATTTTAAGAACCACAAACCACAAGCCAATTGACCAATACGCTTTCGACAGAGAAGAGGGAGAAGTGCAGAATGCTGTCACGTTCACGACCTAAGGAATGATTGCCGTAATTTAGACTCACAAAAGTCAACACTTTCTTTTCGACCCTAATTGGCGGTTCGGCTCTGGAAACCACTGAACCGCTATGGGTGTTGCGTAACCGCTCGACCCTATCCTAGCCGTTTTTGTCTCTTACTGAGGTAAACTTTCAGATTACTCTCACTGACAAAATGCCAGAGCAGTTGCTGTATGTGCTGGCTTTGTTTCAGAATTTTTTGTTGCGGTGGTTGTGTAAGTATTAGGGGGAGGGGGCATATTTGTGAATTAAATGACAGATGTGCAAAGAGAAATTTACGTTTTGTCTAAAACGATTTTCAAATGTAAGCTATAATAATCAAATAATTTTAGTCCCATTGAATGTCAAAAAAGACTGAAATTCTAATTTAGTATCTGTCCTACTTGGTAGTGTCTGTCTGTGTCAGATGGTGCTCTGAAAGCCATTCACCTACAAGCCTATCCGTGTCCAAAGGTGTAGGTCTAAAGTACACACAGACACAAATTTGTCTCCACAAAGGACAGCGACCGTTGACTGATTATAAATCAATTCAAGTGTGACTTGAAACAAATTTCAGGCTGATGCGCATCACGCCTCCCAGCCTTTTCTACTCCAGTGCGTTATTAGTCAGTCTCGAGCGTTACAAACCGAAATCAGTCACGTGGCTACCCACCGCAAAAACGTAACAAATAATTACTCCAGTTAATTATAACTCACACAATAACCCCTTCCCTCCAAGCGACGACACGGAAAGCGCTAGTACACTGCATTAAGTGTGTTGAAAAGTTAAACGAGTAGTAATACTTACGTCAATTATCTTCTCTTTGGCTTCAAGACCGCATGAACTGAAGTGAATTAATACAGTCCCCTTTTACTAGCAATGTCAAACTCGCCCATCCCGAACTTTTCCTGATGCGCGCGAGAGATGATCATTGGGTTCCGCCCCTTCGTCTCATTTGCATGGATGACTGACGGCAAAGAGTTGTAGACGGGAGTGAGGGGTGGGGGTGGGGACTCATTGCTGAAGAGGACGTCGCACAAGAGAGGAGGGAGGGAGGGAAGATTCAGTAATGCACTGGTTAAGCACATGCGAGTTGATGCAAGCTTGTGGTGACACCACTCTTAGGCGACAGGGGTGGAACAGTTTTGTTTTGTTGTTGTACTTTAAAAAAAAAAAAGAAAAAAGAAATCCCCACTCTGCCAATTCGCTGGTAGGAGAATAGACAACCTTATACTCACGAAGAAAACATATATACAACAAAGCGAGCAATAAATATTTAAACTTCTACACTCTACACCAAACAGAGAGACAGAATGTCAGAAAAGAATGGGAAAAAAACAGTTTAAGGATGGAAGAAGTGGAGAAAAGAGTTGCCGTGACATACCTGGACACTACCGAGACATTTACTCTTTGTCATCATGTTTACGTCTCCTTGTTGTCTATCCTGTCCGAAACCATAGTTTAGATCAATACACAACTAAAAAGAGCCAAATCTATTCCGATCAATACAAAACTAAAAAGAGCCAAATCTATTCTGATCAATACACATCTAAAAAGAGCCAAATCTATTCTGATTAATACACAACTAAAAAAGAGCCAAATCTATTCTGATTAATACACAACTAAAAAAGAGCCAAATCTGTTCTGATCAATACACAACTAAAAAGAGCCAAATTTCTTTATCAATACACAACTAAAAATAACTAAATCTATTTCGATTAAGACTTTTCGCGGTATTTTACCCTGACGCTAGAAGGCAGTGCCAATGGGTTCCTTGCTGTAGGTTATTTCATCGACAATAATAGCAGGACAACGGCTACCTGTTTAATGGAAGCAGGTAGTGTTTGGGGTTCCAAACAATCCCTCGATCTTTGTACAGCCTGATACACTTTTCCGTTTCGTCACTAGAAATCTATGAAGCAGGCATCCTAGAATGACGACTGATCACGTGATAAAAAATTCAACCTGCGATTGGTGTGCTGGATGGCTTTGCTTGGTGGAAATAGAACAGCAAAGGTGCTTTGCTTGATGAAAGTTTAGCATGACCGTGGGAATTGAAATGATTGACTGTTTTGTTCAACATTTTCATCAAGCAATACACTGAAAAACAGCCTTATACGTGTGTCCCACGTTCAACCATTTTCATCAAATAGTTTAACAATTGCATGAAGCTATGTCACACAGATCAAAATTTATGTAAAGTAAATGTTTAATCACGTGGTCAAGATATATTCAACTATTGGATGAAGATGGTTGACTGTGTGACACCCGCATAACGCAGTTTGTTTTTCAGTGTTATCTGCAGCCTTAGTGTAACGCTCTTTGTTCTTCAGTATTATCTGCAGCCTGTTTTATCAGTGCCTTATTGCGACGCTGTTCATGCCTGAGTGTTGTTTGCTGCCTTAAGGCAAGGCTCTGTATGTTTTAGTGTCGTCAGTCCCATGGTATAATTCTTTGTATATATATTTTAGTGGTATCTTGATTCATGGTGTAACGTTTCCGTTTTGTTTTAGTTTGGTCTTCGGCTTTACTGTGAAATCCCTTTAGCATAAGTGTTGTTTAAATACTAGGTGCCCTAGGTTTTTCTAAAGCTTTAGTGTAACGTTTGTGTGTAAGAGTGAATTTGCCTGTCCCTATTTCTAAACTTAATTTTTATATAATTTGTTAAAAGTCAAAGTGAAATGACCTTCGGGTACTGTGCCTAATGATATTTTTGTAAGTACCAGAGTGTGACACGACTGGGTGAAACCGTTCACCCCAGTAAATTAATAATTAATTTAATTAATAATATAATTAATTCACTTGTTGACGGGGTCTTTGTCCTTCGCAGTCAGGGAGACTAAGTCAAGCCCTAGAATTAACAATTGCACTAAATGTTATCCTCTTCTGACTTGTTAAACAATTGATGTAACTGGCTGCCCCTACCTTTCAAGCCTGCATACTTCCTTTAATTAATGTAACCAAAGTGGGAAAGTGAAAAATCAACAATTTTATTAACTATGCATAACTAAATGTTTAACAAAATTATCTACACAATATCTATCAAAGCAAATCACAAAGTATAAATACACTTTAGATTTTGGCACTTAACAATTTCAAATCTTCCATCCAAAAAAATGTCATTCAGATTCAAGTTCATAAGATTTCTAAATTGTTCACTGTCTTCTCCACAAGTCTTTAAATGAGATTCCTAATCAGCTAATTGTTTACTTATACATTTAAGTTGACAATTAATAAGAAATGAGAAAATAGTAAACAAATGAAAAACGTTCAATAAGGGTTTGAGAGCAGGACACGAATTCACCTGATTGTTATGAGGTCATCCGTGTGGGCTCATCACTGAAGCTACTGAAGTGCGTAGTTGTTACAAATGCAGTTTGGCAGTTGATCAGGTTGTTATTGACACACAGAATGACTGAACCACATGTATTGAATCGTGCGGTCCTCACTGTCCCAAATCTCGTACAGAGAGTCACAATTATCCCATTACTGGAATAATTAAGGATGGCAAGATAGACGACCAGTTATGTCAGAGGCGTCTTCTGCCTTGTACTCCTTTCAAGACTGGAAAGGCCATGGAAGTGCAGACATCAATTACACGTCACAACTATGGCTTCCAACATGGACTTCAGTGTTTTGGTTCCAAACCACTTAGGAGTGAACCTCGACTTGTGTCGACACTTGAGTTCGATACAGCGTAACTTCTGATGTGGACGCTTAATTAAGTGGACTGAACAAAACTCGTCTCAGCCCAACAGGCAAAATACCAACTGGTTAAAGAACTTGTCTCACCACTAACTTGGTAAATAGCATAAACCTGACTTGTCACCCCCAATTGGGTAACAGAGTACAACTTGACTGGATACTGAACTGGTCATGACACTGGACACAGAACTGGTCATAAACTTCACTGGTTTGAAGCACTGCAAAATAAACAAATGCACATATCAGCTCTCTCCTAACACTGTCTCTTAAATATATTCTGTTGATATCTTTCTCATAACGTTAACATATACCTTGACCATTTAATTATATTATCAGACAAAGATATACAGTTGCCTCATTAAATTAATACGATTTAAAATGTTATAGAAGATTATATTTATAATTCACTTTGTCCATTTAGACTTATGTGAAAATACAAAATTGAAATTTAAAATACTTGATAATTAAGTTACAGTAAAATCACGCGAGCATTCTTTCAACAAGACTTTAGTTTTACATGATAATTTTACAACTTTTCCAGATATACCTTTTGGGCCTTCTCACTGAACAAACCAGTAAAACTTGGGACATAGTAATTTTATGTAGTGATGCGCTTGAGCCCAGATGTAATATTTACACTATGTTCGATGCGTTCAAGAAGGATCTAGAACTATGAGGTATTTACAGTGACGTCATAGCATTAAGTTATTTGGGTCAACTCAAGTACTTCAGTCAACTGAATGGCACATGATTTAATTCTTCTCGTACGAAACAACTGCGGCTGTATTAGTGATGGAGCATCCGACAAACCATTGAAAGTTAAGTTGGTGACAAGATCTGTAACTGTTGATTTATTGTCCAGGGTCGAGAATCATGATAAATAATGTGTCGCTATTAAACGAGAGGGTTCACCGACAAATGCGCGAACGACAATTGCGCGCCGACAAAGTCGCGATAAACAAATGCGCGCCGATAAAATCGCGATGATGCATGTCAAATCGTACAAGAATATAATAATAACATACGTAGATATCAATATTAGATACACAAAGCAATGTTAAGAGTTATTGCGTGCAAATAATCCTCACACAAAGGCAATGAAAAGAATGAAGCATATATCAAATCTTAATAATGTTATTTAAAGATCAATATTAAGAGATACTGCGTGCAAATAATCCTTACACAAAGGCAATGAAAAGAATGAAGCATATATCAAATCTTAATGCCTCCTAAGATAGTTAGGTCTATTGACTGCACATCAACACCAACAGGGTTCATTGGCAATTTAGAAAACATTTTCAAGGTTTTTTTAAAGGAACTTTTCAAGAGTTCAGCATTTTGATTTCAAGTGCCACCAGTGTGTGCACTAAAGTTCAAACATATTTAATTTGTTACAATAATAGCTGATATGATTTTGTTGCAAACAAATTAAGATAGTATAAGCAAATTTAACATCAATATACAATACTGTGCATTAATCTTAAGACAGTGAATTCTTAATTATTTGTACAGTAAACTTGCAACACACAAAAACTTTGAAATGTGACCACTTTTTAAAAAAAGTTCATATAAATTCATAAAACTTTCACCCTTTTTTTTAGGTGAGTGGATATAAATATGAATATATAAGTTTATTTGGTGAAAACTATTTTTAATAAATATATAAATAAATAAAATACTAGCCTATAATGCTTATCATATTCAAATAAAAATTTGAATTTTATGTTTGAAGTTATTGTAAGAGAATATAAACGTACAGAACATAACGTTTTTCAAAGAAATAGTATTTGAATCATATTTGAGTTCGAATCTTACATATGATATAGTAGAATGAGATAAGATGTAGGAGACAACTCTCATTACTGTCAGCTTATGATAATATCAAAATCTGCAAACCTTTGAACATGGAATCAAATTTGCGAATCTCAGCATAAAAACAGAAAATCTGATAATTACTGGCAATAAAAGTACTCTTATCTATAATAAAGTTATGAAAATCTAAAATATTTTTTTTATGACACAAGCAAGGAAAACTAACAAATATGTCACAGTGCTAAATGCATATCACACACTCGGCGGAAATTTACTGATGTAGTACAGAAAGCGCTTAGAGGTAGATCTGATATAAAACTTTAAAAAATAAATAAATAGAGAAGATGACTAAAGCATGGGTGGATGCTGCAGAGGAAAATAGTTTTTATTGAAGTTGTATTTATTTGTTGGTTGGTTTTTGATTTGTTTGGTGTTATTGTATGGCTATGTCTGAGTTGACAGAACTCGATATCTTTGGGCTGGGTTTCATCAAAACAAAACACATCAAAGTGAACAGACGCAGCAACTGATTCAGGAAGTGCACAGGTAGCCGGTGTAAAAATTGGCAAAGTGGAGTCGTGTGTTGTGAGCGCTCCCAGCAGTCGTGGTTTGAACTTTGTGAGTTTTTCAGCAGACAAAATGAGGACCCAGATACAGGAGAACCGTATCAATCGTCTTGAAAGCGCTACAGACCGCACCTGCATTTTTGTGACTTCATCAGAGAGAACATTACCAACAGAGCCGACAAATTGTTCTGTGTCTGTTGCCGTTACACCCTGATTTCTCAAGTGATTGGCAACATTCCTAAGAGCTCCGCGGATGTCAATAAAATGGAAAACAAGGTCGGCGTAGAGATGATATCTATTTTGAAGTGATCAGTTTGGCTTCAGTCTTATCGTGCTTCACTTGGAGCTGATTACGTTCATAAACAACTTAACACCTGAAATGAACTTCCTTGTGTGTTTCGTTGGTGACTTTAATTTCCTTCGGATAGCCAGATTTATGCATATCAGTTCGTTCATGAGATAATGAAGCTCTTTATTTCAAAACTGCATGCAGATTTGATGTGTATCTGTGTCGAGGTGATGTCAGGCTCTTTCTTTGAACATGGAAAAAGTTTGCAAATAGGTCAGAAGGTCATCATTGGGCAAAATAGTTGGAATTGTTGCAGTTTTCTTTCTTGCCAGTCATGGATCGGTGATATAAAACAATAGCTGTTGTTAGTGCACATGGCACTCTTGGTATTGAAATAGATTCTGATGTGCAGATTAGATCAGAGACTCACTTTCTATGCAGTTCATGCAATTGTTTGTGAGTGGTGAGCCCGTTTGCAATTCACTGCCCTTCATCATATTCAGTGGTTTGCAGTTTATCATGAATCTTGCTACACTATGAAACAATCCTATACAGTGGGACGTGACGCAATTTTCTGTATCATGGAAAAAACTTATACAGTGGGACTTGACTCACTCTGCTGTATCATGGAGTAAATTTATGTAGTGGACTTGTCACTTTTGCTATATCATGAAGAAACTTATATAGTGGGACTTGACACACTCGCTGTATCATGGAGCAAATGTATGAAGTGGGACTTAAATAACGTTTGCTATATCATGGAGAAAAATTATATAGTGGGGCTTGACTCACTCTGCTGTATCAAACTTACGTAGTGGGACTTGAATCACTCTTGCTCTATACCGGAGCAAAGATATGCATTGAGACTTGATTCACTTTTGCTTTACCATGGAACAAACTTATGCATTGGGACATGACCTACTTTTGCCATACCATGGTGCAACCGTATGTAATAGGACTTGATTCACTCTTGCCATATCATGGAGCAAACTTATGCAGTGACTCACCATTGCTATATCCTGGAGCATACTTACAAAGTGGGACTTGACTTATTGTTGCTCTACCTTAAAGCTTACTCATCATCATCATCTTTATTATTGTTGCTGTTATTGTTAACATTAATCAACTGCATCATTGAAACATTGAAGCAATATTATCAAATTGCTTTACTTGAATGCTTATAGAGTAGTATACTTGCGTATTTAAACATTTCCTAAACTGTTTTGCTTGAATGATAAATATTCTAACATTGCTTGAACAACTAATAAATGTACTAACCAAAATCTTACTTGAAATACTGTCTTGCTGGAAAATGTATATCCCCAAACGCAACTCTACTTGAGCACTAAATTGGAGGACTAAAATTTACTAAAATGGTGGACTAAAATTTACTAAAATGGTGGACTAAAATTTACTAAAATGGTGGACTAAAATTTACTAAAATGGACTAAAATTTACTAAAATGGTGGACTAAAATTTACTAAAATGGTGGACTAAAATTTACTAAAATGGAGAAACGAAGCATATTCCTTACGACTTCGTTTAAGGTTCTGAAAATTTGAAAAGCTTCAGAAGCTGTTTAGCTTAATGAGAGAAATGTTGTACCCCATACTGCTGTGATATAACCAACACTTCAAAACTGAATTAAGTTGAAGGAAGAAAACTTGCTTCAAAAGTCAGTTACGTAATGTAACAAACGGATTCCTCCTCATCTCTGTGTCTGGTGGATGGTTAGTGTACAAGACCTTTATGTACTTTGTTGGACAGTGTGATAGACTGGACCTTACATTACTTCTGTAGGTGGGAAAAAACTAAAATTGAAATGGTATGGCATGTCACATAATCAACAGGGCTTGCCAAGACAATCATGCAAGGTATTGCGCAAGGAGGGTGAAGGAGAGAAAGACGAAAAGATGGGAGGATAACATCTCAGAGTGGACAGGACTGAAGCTAAGCGATACAGTAAGACCATCAGAGAACAGAATGGAATGGAGGAAGCTGGTTGTTAGGTCATCGTGATGCCCCAACGGTCGGCAAGACTAAGAGATAGATAGATAGATAGATAGATAGATTGATAGATAGATAGATAGATAGATAGATAGATAGATAGATAGATAGATAGATAGATAGATAGATAGATAGATAGATAGATAGATCCATAGTTGCTGTCTAGTCCATGCACCTTTCACCTTGAATGACTGTGACAAGGGAGAACCCTGAGGTCACGTGGGCAAGATGTGACAGCGTTCATGGAAAATCAATTTACATCCTAAATCTATGCAAGAATGTGTGTGTCACACGTTTTAATGAGTTTACTGTCATTGGGTGTCTTTGAGAAGTCTTTGAGAAGTCTTTGGGAAGCTTACAGGATTTAAATGGAGCAGACGTACCACGTGCATTGTAACATTTCATTCACTCTTAAACTTTTGGAAAGTGTGTGAAGAGTCACATCCCGTCGTTCACATCACATGTACACAAGAATCACAACATTTCACACATTGAGTTACATTTGATAAGAAATGGATGAAGAAGGGATGAGTGTGATTTTTTTTCAAGGCTTTGAATTAAAATATGTATTTATGTGTGTGTGTGTGTGTGTGTGTGTGTGTGTGTGTGTGTGTATGTATGTGTGCTTGTTTTGTATATATGAACATAATGTACATTTACATACACAGATACACATATGTAAATTAGAGCTTGGCCACTTGTTGATGACAACTAGCAGTACAAATTAAATTTTACTCTGCTTACCATCTAAATGGTAAGGTATCATTTCTCCTCCCAATGAATTATATTTATTCATACCAATAATTTTCAGCATTACATCTCAAGCACTTACTGATGACAATTAGACTTGTGGTATAGTACACTTAATTTTACACATCTGTAATAATTCGACCCCAACAATATATTACAAACATATCACTGACACACTCTTACCCCCAACTATCCTTTTTCTGCCTATAAATCAAATCAGGTGCATTCACGCTAACAACTTAGTAAATTAAAACAAAAAACACTAAATTTTGTTTCTATACAAATACCTTGATCACGTGTTATCAGAGTGGCAATTTGCTTCTAATATTTTTTTAAACTGATTCTTGGACTGTTCTAAATATTTTTTAAAAAATTATTTCTCACTGTTATCATGCCATCCAGGTGTCAACATCGTCACTTCCGGCCGATCTGCAGCGCGTGTATTTCTCGCGGTCCCCTTCTACTCTGTGCGCTGTCTACGTACAGTTAATGTCTGTTAACATGTCCTCATTTAATTTTGTATCCTATTTTATTATTATTATTATTCAACCTCTTTCCACGACTTCTGTTTTTGACTGTGGTTTTGAACCAATGTCTCGGAATCTTACCAAGATTCTGGGAGATCCAAGGTTTTACAGAGGATGTGGGCACTTTATGGAAAAATATTTAGTAAGATAGCACGAGTTCTTGGATCAATGTTTCTGTTTTCTTAACGAGTCTAGAAGTTTGACACCTTTCTTCTAGACGTACCGTGAGTCACGTGTCTTTTAATTTTCGTCATACCCGCAATAAGTGCTTTGTCTGGATGAAATTCCAGTGTGTGTGTGTGTGTGTGTGTGTGTGTACTGAGGCGATACAACGGATGAGCAGAATGTTGATAACGAATGCATATTAATTTAGAGGAATTTAACGGTTTTCAATCTAGCTAAAGTTTCGCAGTTTATTAGTTTGTAAATTTGTCGTCTGAACTACAAGACACACTTTTAATTAGTCAAATAGTAAATT
>CM054179.1:6060282-6350282 GCA_028829895.1 Sinotaia quadrata | reverse complement strand
TAAAGTATGTTCCTGTTGTAAACTGAGAAAGTAAGATTTTATCAGAAAAAAGTGATTAACCATAAAATAAGCAATATAATTATCTTATTACCACCAATATACTTTCATCATTAACTTAAATTATTACCTTATCTGGAAATAATTTTATTCAAAACAGCGTATAAAAACACAACTTCGCAACGTGGAAACCATATTAACAAAATTAGCATCCTTCATGAAAGAAACTCTATTTTTCTCAACTAAACATAAAGCGGTCTAAGTTATTATACTTCAGAAATAATATTTAGTAATAAACAAAGAATCTCTTTAACTATATTTTTAAAAATATAATAGTAATCCTAATCGCGATATCTCTCTTCTTGAATGTAATTCACAGGTTTATCTACCCTTGCTCGGGTTTATAATATACACACAACTATAAACAAAATATATCGAGATTATCATAAATCATTATTGTTTTGAAAGAGCTATTGATGATTCTGAAAATGTACCCACCTCTCTTTTGCAACCATGTGATTTGAATTTTGAATGGGAAACGAAAGTTATTTTTCTTATTTAGTACTTAAACTCATCATATCAAGAAACAATTACAACAGAATCTTTTCCCCCGGAAATTGGCGCCTTTGAAAAATGTAAGAAATAGTTCGCGATATTTACGTCATTATTTTATGTTTACAAATTGATTAGTTCCATTGTAACGTGATAATGAAGAAATGAAGTCAAATTCCTTAATAAATTTGAAACAAAAACATTAAAGTATAAATGCTTCAGTAATAAATCCTACTTAAATCCACATGACTTGTTCGTCTGATCATAACGGTAAAAGAATAAAAGTTTTAATCCGATTTATTTAGAAACTTAGCACTACGAAGAATCTCCTTTTTATAAATATTATTTCTTCACAAAATTGACTGTTTGCAATTGAAATTAATTTGAATATTGCTATAATGTATTATCACTTCTGTGAAAGATTTGGTACAGTACGTTGGTTAGATTATTTATAACAATGAAAATGGATATATGTATCAAAAAAAGAGGTGCCGTTTTTTAGTTGAAAACGACTTTGTATTACAAAATAATTACAAAATAAATTTAAAAGTTATTCACGAAAATATCTTATGTATCTCTCCCAACTACTTTGTTAGTCCATTTCAAATGCGTTAGGGGGGCAAGTCAAATGTTCCAGACTTTATTTTTTAGAATTGCCTGATAACAGCAAAGGAATATGTAAACACTTGCCTCCTTGTCTTGTGAGCATGAGTTTCAGCATAGACAAGTCTTATTAATTCTACTAAGATGTTTTGAAACGCAATCTACTAATGTGTTTATTGTTTGTGTATTAATAGATGACAGGTTTGGAACGAAATCTACTAAAGTTATATTGGTTTTGCATTGTCTTTGCACAAACTGAATGGGAGACAATAGACACAATATTTCTAAACAAGATATGATATTATAGATCTGATAATAGATTCAAACTGCAAGGGCTTAAATGCAGTAGGAGGTGTGAGCATTTATGTTAATTTGAATTTTAACGTCTCTACGTGTTTTTCTTTAACCTTATAATCAATTGACTTAATTGCAATGTGTAATCATTGTCGCCAATACACGTAAACATGCAGACATACATTGAGTTGACATAGATCAGCGCAGACAAAGCTGTTCAAAAGAACTTTGTGGTGTTACTATTTATAAATTTCAACTATAGATGCACTTAACGATTCAACACTATGTCCCTTGCCAAGGAAGTATCGATATATTTGATTAGTGTTCCTTCCTTTATATTCTTTTGAACAGCTTTCCCCACCAAGAATGGAATATTTGGTTTTCTTTCGCGAAATAGAGGACAAGACATAATCATTATATTATCACTTTGGACTACGAAAAACAACGATAGAAAAACACTAACAAATACGCGTTTAAAATAATAACAAGAAATTTAATAAATGAAAAATTAACAAGATTTAGAAAAATAAGTTTGTCCTAAGCCAGTTTGCTACACTGTAGTCACATTCACTGACGTGATAATAGATCAGAACGTCCCAATCAAGCCAGGGACAACAGAGACAGTTTATACCAGCCACCAAGGCAGTCAAAAATAGGCAGCTACAAACAATCAGCCATAAAGCTCAGAAGACAAAACAAAAACCCTGAAACATAAACAATTGCAAAGCCTAAATGTCCAGTCAATTGCTCTAGTAATAAATACTAAGTTTGGCATAACCCTCTGAAAGAAAGAAGTATTAATATGTTCAAAATAAAACATAGCATAAAACATCCTAATAAAACCTAACCATTCATACAATACAAAGACGTTTTACCTTATGCAGCCAAGGGTTTTTGCTCTCATATACAATCCATGGTCGGGAGGGACTGCAATTCCAGTTGCCACCCTCAGACAATTTTCAGGAACTCGTGACGATACAATTTTAACTATGGGACTTTTATCACCCTTGGGATCGCACCTGAGTCTATTAGACATGCTTTCGATCTGACCAATTGCTCAGCGCTAATACGGATTATGCCTTTCTAACGACTTCTAAACGCACACTCTGATCTAGCTAACAATGCTTTCCATTGCATAGCAAAACACACACACACATGTGCCGCAAAAATAATCTATAGCTAGTTTATTGGGCCATTGATCATGCAGCTTAAACAACAAACACTCATCACCTATCTGCAGCAAACATCAAACACAGGTAAATAAATCTACCCCCATGCACACTCATTTTTCAGGACCTCACTGACGCAATACGCACACGTCATTGAAATTACAATAATGTTCGATTTAAATGCGACAATAAAAATGTATATAAAATATATGGGAAAATTTCCCATCATACAACAGGGCAGAAGCGCATAACTTTAGTATCATGAAATGAGAGGCAGAAAAGATGTGATGATACATATGAATATATGAAAAGATCTTAAACTGTTGGTTTCTGTGATATCTTTTGTGGGGATACGTTTTAGTACTTCATTTACATTCTCAATTGCTGTCCTTAGAGCTTTGTTGTTTTGCAGACTTCTTGTTGGGGTTCTGCCTTCACGTGACTTATTTTTGTCCATGAAGCTTTTTATGTCTTCAAACAAGCGTTGCTGTTCTTCAGTGAAGTCGCATTGAATTTCCCCAGCGAGGTTGTCAAGTGGAATTGACTGTTGTGAGGCTGCGAATTTTTCATTGTCTTTAGTGTCAGTGTATCGGGTTGTAGTGTTCGCTTGTTACTGTTCTATCTCTTGAATTTCTAGGACTGTAAGGAGCCTATTTTGTAGTATCGCTCTCTTCTGGTCCAGGAGCCGCTGTTCACTGATCATATCATCTGGATGGTGTTTGAGCCAGTGTTCATACATTCGTTTTCTATATCCTCTTGTTGTTGGTTGGCTTTGATAGTAAGAGACCATGATTTGTATGTTTTCCAACTACCAGCCACTTATATTAGAAAATATATATTGTAACAAATATTTCTAAATTATCATTCTAACCTCTAGCGGGTAGCCAATTAGCATACCAACGGTCAATAATCAAAGTGCGCCCTCCATGGAGCAACGTTCTCTTGTAGCAATTTAGTAAAGATGTCCTCCAGTATTGAATTTAAAATGGTGCTTTCTGAAAGAGTAATTCGAGATCCAATTGATGGCTAGCTTCGTTTCAAGTGCCACCCTGTCGAACGAAACCTTGATCTCTTTCTGGCACTCGTGCCACCCTACACCCTTCGTGCGTACCTATAGATAGTTCAAATCTACCCGGCACTTTCATCAGTCTCTCATCTACACCCTAATGAATATCAACAGGCGGTCTTACTAGGCACCCTCACCCGTTTTTATAGATGCCATTCTCACACGTCCGTCTCAGTCATTTCGTACTGACGTCACGTGGTCTACCTCGAAGGGGTCGGTCTATTGTTGTGTGACTTTATCTAGACTTTAAAATATATACCTGTATAAATTGTAACTGTTAACCACAATGTTATATATGATTTCTTATTGAATACAATTATTATTGACACCTAGACCACTCCTTTTTTGTGTGAATTACTTCTATGATATATGTCGGAATTGTCACCTGTAATATTTACTATCCTGTCTGGGGGTTCAAGCTATCTCTAGAACTATCACTCTCCTATTCTGCACTATCTTCCATCTTTATAAGCCGGAAGGTCTGTTTTGAGGAGTTACCGCAGGTTACGAGCGGTACAGAGTTGCAGAGAATTAATATCTTGCCCACACCCTGACAAAACATCACATATTTGGAGGTCTCGTGTGGATTGAACTATCAAATTTTGTAACTGAACAATCAATTTTTAAAATTGAACTTTTCACTAGTCACTTTATTCATATTTTCTTGTCAAAAGGAAGCCCAAAGTTAACTTGCCAAAATTCAGACTTTAGTCACTTTATTCATATTTTCTTGTCAAAAGGAAGCCCAAAGTTAACTTGCCAAAATTCAGACTTTAGTCACTTTATTCATATTTTCTTGTCAAAAGGAAGCCCAAAGTTAACTTGCCAAAATTCAAACTTTACACTAGCCACATTATTCATATTTTCTTGTCAAAAGGAAGCCCAAAGTTAATTTTCCAAAATTCAAACTTTACACTAGTGACTTTATTCATATTCAAAAGGAAACCCAACGTTAACTTGCCAAAATTCAAAGTTAAAAATACAAATAGAGTGCAGAATTTCAGTGAAGCTGTTGGTTTTATTGATTTTTACATGCATTAACTTTAATTATTCATTGCATGTCTTATAACTCTTGTCTACCATGTTGAATGGCAGTGCAACACTGTATTGTATGCAATAGTTGTATTGTGATTTGATTGACCAGTAATAATTGTAATCGTAATGCCACTACCGCAGCAGCATAGTGGATAACTACTCATTACCTCTTTAACAACCTTGAACTTAATGCGTTCTTATTAACGTTACAAACAAGTTTCAGCATAGTGGATAACTACTCATTACCTCTTTAACAACCTTGAACTTAATGCGTTCTTATTAACGTTACAAACAAGTTTCATAAATGTAAACGTAAGTGGTATTACTTTGAACTTAATGTGTTCTTCTTTACGTTACAAACAAGTTTCATAAATGTAACGTGTAACGTTATAAACAACTTTCATAATTGTAACGTTGCAAACGAGTTTCATAAGTGTAGCTTTACAAACGAGTTTCATAAATTTAACGTTACAACCTAGTTTGTTTGTGTGTTATGGTTGTGTTTTTGTAGATTTTTTCAGGGAGGTAATTGGGATAAATGGTGTAGGAATGATTACTGATTTCCCTCCCTTGTCTTAATGTTGGGTTTTTTTGTGTGTGAAAATTTCTTTCCAATTTGGTGATTTTTTTTTTTATTTCTTAATTGTATTTGATGGTTTGTGTGATAGTGGGAGTGAGAGCGATGTGATTGTGGTTTCATAGTTTGTGGTTCCTATTTGGTGTACAGACCTCATCTGTTCTTGTTTTTTTATTTGATTGGTGTTCTTGTGTGCTGTTATTGTTTTTTATTCTGCTTTGAAATGTCTTTGGTGTCAATTGTGTGGTTGATGTTGTGAAATTTTGTGTTTTTAATTCAATTTTTTCCAAAGCAAATAGATGAGTAGTTGAAGTGGTGTTTGTTGGTGTATTTTGGGTGTATTTTTCTTGAGATTTGTGGGAGGTTATTTGACTGATGAGGGTGAGTAAAGGTTCAGATAATTCTTTTGTTAATCGTTTAAGATTTTGTTCTGTGGATGTGTTTGATTTGTTTAATTTGGTCGATTTTGTTTCTTTAGGTATGATTTTATCCTGACGATTGGTAGGTTGAGGGGGAGGTTCTCTGGAGTGGGTGAGGAGGGAGTGCTAAGGTGTGGTGAGAGCGAAAGTATGTTTTTGCTGATAGTGTTTGTGTTCCATGGAGAAGTGGGTTTTTAGGTGTTTTGTTTTGTAACAGTTGGAAGTAGTGGTTTGAGATTGAAGGGCAGTCTATGTTTTGGCTTATGTTATTTTTTTTAAATTTTGCATCTAATACATGGCTTATATGTTGGTTTGTTTTGGAATGGGCAGTCTGTGTAAATGTGTTGATTTGGGCAGTAAGGGCAGACTGTTTCTGTTGTACAGTCCTGTGTTGCGTGTCCTAACAGCAATTTTTTTTAAAAAAAGAGAAATGGAGTTGATTTGAGGATTTCTCCTCCTCTCTTAAAAATAGTTGTGTGTGCGTGCGTGTGTGTGTGTGTGTGTGTGTGTTTGTGGTGTGTGTGTGTGTGTGTGTGTGTGTGTGTGTGTGTGTGTTTGGGGGGGGGGGTGTTTGGTTAGACGTGTGAATTACGAATAGTGCGGAATACATTAGTCTTTTAATTTTAGTGATTGTTTGTGAAGGGTTATTATTTGTTAGTACAGTTTCTAGTTTTGTATTAGTCCTTCTTCCTTATTAGTTGATTTGGGTAGTTGCAGTATGAATGCTACTGTGGAGTGTTGAGATTTGGGGAATTGTGACTATGATACCTTAAAAAAAAAATAAAAATCTGCTGCTGTTTTTTCAATGCGGTATGAAAAGCCAGGAAGGAGACAGAGATCAAAGTGAGATAATGGTTTTAAATTTGTTGAGAGCTAATGCAGTATGTCTTTTCGCAGTTGTTATATGAATTTTTCCTTCATCATCTATGTTTATTATTACATCACTGATTTGATGACTGAGGAGTTCTCTTTCTATTTCTGTCCTGTGGTTATTTTTAAATCTTGGATTTCTGATGCGATGTGGGGTGTAAAATATTATTTTGTATGAACTGTTTCTTTCGCAGGTGTTCTACTTTTGCATGTTAATGTTTTTGTAGCTAGTGTTGTATTTGTCTTCCATTTTAAATCTCGGCAATACACTAGACTGGAATCTATGAATGATCTGTCTCTTTGATGACGTCAATCTTTTTATGATACAGATTACGTAATGTTATTACTCGCTAATACACGCGTGTCACTCCTTGATGTGAATAATAACAATGCCAAACAGAATCAAACCATGATTCCTTCTCTCAATCACCTTCCAACACAATCAAAAGTCTTGTGCTTATCCCCAATTCAACAAGAAATCTCCCCGGCAACAATGTGGACATTTTAGATCGTTCAAAAATCCTACAATGTCTCGACCCTGTCATAACCGTGTAATATCCTTTATTTTTAAAAACAACATGGGGTGAGTATTTTAGTTCTTATCTTGGTTAGCGTAATGACTCTGTAATGTGAGTGTTTTAATTCTTAACTCGATTAACGTAACAACAACGTGATGTGGTTATTTTAGTTCTTATCTTGATTAACGTAACGATTATATAATGTCAGTGTTTTAATTCTTAACTCGGTTGTCATAACAACAACGTGATGTGGTTATTTTAGTTCTTATCTTGATTAACGTAACGACTATGTAATGTCAGTGTTTTAATTCTTCATCCGGTTAAGGCAGCTGTTAGAAGTCTTATGCATTACATCTATTCTTAACTGTGCACAGGTATACTGTAACTTCTCATTTACAACACATACATTAAAAGTGTTTCTAAAATGTCTGTAATGTACACTGGCATATTTAAATATGGTCTATCACACTGACTAGCACAATATAGTCTTAACTCTGGGGAAGTGTATTACATCTGCTTTGAATATGCAAAATATGTGTTATATTTAATATTAATTGGTGCGAGTGTGTGTGTTTGTGTTTGTGTGTGTATGTATATGTGTATGTATGTGTGTATGTCTATGTATGTGTCTGTGTGTATGTGTGAGTATGTGTGTGTGTGTGTGTGTGTGTGTGTGTGTGTGTGTGTGTGTGTGTATTATATGTTCGAGTTTGTATGTATGGACGTGTGCTTGAATACTCATGTGTATGTTTACATCGCAATTTGCTCTCGGTACCGTGTAAGATTTAGTGTTTTTCCAAGTTGTAGAACATACATGTAAAATTCACTGTGTAGTATTTCTCCACTAAATGTTGAACATATATGTAAAATACAGTGTGTCGTGTTTCCACTAAATATTGAACATACATGTAAAATGCAGTGTGTCGTGTTTCCACTAAATATTGAACATACATGTAAAATGCAGTGTGTCCTGTTTGCATTAAATGTTGAACATACATGTAAAATGCAGTGTGTCCTGTTTCCACTAAATGTTGAACATTAATGTAAAGTGCAATTTGTCGTATATTTCCAAGATTTTCAATTTTAAATGTCACGTGTAGATTCCTGCCTTGTTGTTCCTGCTTACTCTTTCAGTTTTGCTCATCTGACTCATTATGCAAAACAAATAAATGATATTTTCATATTTAAAAAAAAACTATATATGCAAACAAATAAGTGCTATTTCATATTTATTTATAAAGTAAACTATATATGCAAAACAAAATAAAAGTTATTGTCATATATAAAAACCAAGTAAGCACACAATTGTGGCATTATGTCGTAATATTGCATAGTGGTGTTTTTTTTCAAATGATGTTGTATTTACATTTACTTAAAGAATAATGAAATATGATTTCATTTAATACGATAAAAGCTTTCACAACTTGTAGATTTCACATTCGTTCTGACATCAACAGAGTTACCTAGAGCGATTACCGTTCGGCCTAAAATGAAAGTTTCAAACCGAAAACTTGCAAAATATGAATTGACTGAGTAATGAAATTAAAAGAAATAAGAAAAATAAAATAATGTGCCATAAATGATAATCTCACCAAAGAGCGAGTGCTAATCACCTCGAAAGACATGCGATCGTAACTGCTCAGAGCTATATTCAACTATAGTATCTTTTCTACATATTTCATTTTCCTTGTTAGATTTTTTCTACAAATTTCATATGTCTGTTAGATTTTTTCTAACATGTGATTCATTGGTAGACATTATTAACTTGAGATTTATTGGTAGATATTATTAACTTGAGATTTATTGGTAGACATTATTAACTTGAGATTTATTGGTAGACATTAATTAACTTGTGTTTCGTTGCAGGTCATTGATAACTGAAAAAACGTGTGTAAAATGATGCATGCTATACCTGTGAGATGTTTCAGTGAGTACGACTCGTTAAATTTAATAGTACTGATCTGATAGTGAGTACGACTTGATACATTTCACATTATAGCTCTATGAGTGAGCATGACTCGTAAAATTTAACAATACTGATCTATTAGTGAGTACGATACTTTAAATTTCATAATACTGATGTATGAGTGAGCACGACTCAAACTGCAATCTAGTATTTCTAACAACGGTCTAAAGTGTTACTCAACATAAACGCAAATCTACCTTGTAACTGAAGATAATCCAAAAAACACACGGGATAAAGACAAAAACGGTGGATAGAGAAAAAACACGAGGTAAAGGCAAAAACAGTGGATAGAGAAAAAAACACGAGGTAAAGACAAAAACGGGATAAAGACAACAAAACAAACGAGATTAAGTATTAAAACAGGGATAAAGACGTGCATAAAACGAACACCAATACAATGTCACTATGAAGCTTGGATCCACCTGGGCAAAGTTTAAAATCTAAGTAATTCTTTGACTTATTTCAAACCAACACGTTCTGTGCGGATTAAATTTGCCTATACCTATTTTAAAATTTAAATTGTCGAAGTAACCCGATCTTGAGCACTCCTCATAAAGGTATATTTGTAAGTATCAGACTTGGAAGTAAACAGCCTGAGTTGAAAATATGCCAGAAATTCCTGATGTAATGCAAACTAGTTCAACTGGGTGATCATATTTTATTATCCAATGGGTATAAGGTACGAGAACAAAACCAGCCAATGGGATGAGATTAAGACGTTTACCTACTTTAGAGAATTGTATTCTTCGATCATTTGAATTTGAAGTAGCAAAGAAGTCTGGTCTTTAAAGGCACCCTTTAGCTTAATGGTGAGTTAACTAACTGGTTGAGAGAGAATGGACTTTGAAATATTTCATGCATTTTTGCTATTGATGTGCTATACATGCGTTTCATGTTGAGATATATTATGTGAGTAGATTAATATTTCTACAAATGTTTGAACTATGATGCTTATATGTAGTGTGCTAATACTTGACATTGCTTCGATATGTTGTATTTATTATGCTGTGTGCGTGTATCAGACTAATAAATATCACTGCAGGAAACTTAAAATTGAACCTGGAATGTAAGAAAGAATTGAGTTATAAAGCAATGAACAGGAAGCTTAGCATTTGTTCACTGATTAATTTTACAGGGACAGTTAGCCTTTTTTATATGTATGATTTGAACCTCCTGGTTTGCTGATTGTAAACTGCCATGACTCACAATGATAGAGGCGGAAGCAATATGTAAGTGTGGAGGATACACTGCACTCCATTTGATGTATGGTGGCAAGATATGCTGACTACATGAGCAATTTCTGGTATAAGGAAGTACTGGAGTTGCTGTAATTGTTATTCTGCTTGAAGAAATTTATAGGGCAAAAGAGTGCAGCCATGACTGGCTTTGAGATAATAATAGCTGTCAGTGTTTTTTCAAAGTGTGTAGAGAGAGACAAATGGAGTGGACTGCGGAAAATAAACATGTGGCACTGTTGCATAAAACGGCACACAAAAGACAATTGCAGCTTCGTCTAAGGCAGTGGTCCCCAACCACCGGTCCGTGGATCAAATGGTACCAGGCCGCCCAATTTTATTTACTGTGGTGTATTTCTCTTGGGTTTGTGTGACTTTCCATGGACGAGATTGAGCCTGAGTATTCATTCTCCCAGTTGGTGCACGATCATCTGTCTTTGCTTTAAAAGAATTCGAGCGCTACTTCCCAACCACACCAACACACTTCGCTTCGGACCACCGACGAACGCACTCCATCCATCGGAGCGCCGGGAGGAGAGTCATGTCAAAGCGCCACACCAGACAAGCCAGCACCAAGCCTCAGCCCTTTTCACTCCAAGTGACATTTTACGCGATTCTGAGCTAGTCACAGAAGATGCGGACGGCCCTTTCTGTTTCACAAACGAGAGCATAGCCCAGTTGAGACATACGGCACAAGAGGTTTGAAGGGGTGCAAACATTAAGAAGTACACAGGAGAAGAGTGGACAAAATACTGCTGTGAAATCAGCATACCAACCGAAAATGGGGGCATACGAAAAGTTACCCACTTCACCTTCACACTAGAAACTAAAAACGTTGAACTAAAAAATGCGTTCACTAATTTGCTGTTGACCCTCTTCCACACAAAAACGGAAGATGAACTTACCACTAGACAACAAGCCATCTTAACTGCAATTGGTCTCCACAAGATTTTAAACAAGCACCTGACAAGACAACCGGAAAAAAACTACATCAACAGACTGTGAAACACAGACAGACATCATCTGGAAAATAACGCCGACAACAAAAACACGCTCTTCACAAACGGAAAAGGAGGAAACAACGCGAAAACCCACACAGGAAGACTTAAACTTAAACTTAAACAATCTTTGAAGGAAAAAGCCTCGTTTCCACCCAAACTCTAGAAGCCACTACAACAGAACAGGGAATAAACACCAACATCATCTGGAAAATTCCACATACGGCCAAAGTGAATTCAACTCAAACAGCAAAACAAGAAATCAGACAGGCATTCTCGCAAACTCCAAAACCCACAACAGATAATAAGGAAATTCAGACTACAAGCTGTATCAGCAAAGAAAAAGAAATTAAAACAACTATCACCGAAAATAAGAAGAAACGCCCAAAAATCTCCAGCACACAAAAAAACGGTGCATATCAAGATGGAAGAAAGAAAAATACAAACAGAAAAAGAAGTGAAGACAACTGACGCACAGACCGAAACAGAAGTCGACAACGCTCCAACTACACCACAAGAAACAACAACAACGACTAAACCAACTGCCACCAATCCACAGCCAGAGTTACCACCAGGGACTGCAACAAAGACAACCACAACAGACACACAAGGAAAAACTACAGAACGGAGCCCCAAATCAAAAAGAAGGCGCCCGCCACAACACATCAGACGACAACAACAGTATCATCTACTACAGCCACAACAACAACGGCAGCGCTGCGACAACAACCACCGCCGACAATAACAACAACAACTGTGGTAGCACAGGGAGCAACATCACATGCAGTGGGGATATTATAACCACCCATTGCTGATCTTATTCAACTAATGCTTGCCGCCAACACCCACCTAAATACAGCCCAACGGATACCGGGGGCATCAACAACAACAGTGCCAACGACAACAACACAACAACACTGGTGAACATTGCAGGGTGGGGAGTGAACATCCTGGGCGCACATACACACTAAGTACAGACGATGTGGTATTAGCCTGGGCTCTGTAAACCCCCTCACTTGCCAATACAACAACGGCCACCACAGCACTTAAATCCCTATTGCCATTTCCGACATCCTATCTGTGTGAAGCGGGGTTTTCTGCAGTGACAGCAACCAAAACAAAACAACGGATGGACATAAGCAACTCACTTCGGGTGTAATTGTCTCCTATTACCCCCAGATGGAACCGTCTCGTTGCAAACAAACAAGCTCATGGTTCTCGCTGATTTAGCGTTCTAGTGAGTTAAAATGTTAAATCACTTTATATTATTTTTTTGTGTAACTGTATTTTAATTTGAAGGCACGTTTAAATTCAATTAAATTAAAATTATTAAATCAAAACAATCTAAAATATAAACTATCAACGTCCCCCCTCATCATCGGACCGCAGTAAAATTATCAAGCGTTGACCGGTCCGCGGCGATTAAAAGGTTGGGGACCACTGGTCTAAGGCATGTAACGACTATTATCACATATCTCTAATAACTCCATTTCTATTCTCTTCTCTGATAAGAACAACACTGCGATTTGTACTGAATGTTTGAATTGTATGTTGGGTTATAGACTGTGTAGACAAAATTATTTGAATGTGGTTTCATGGAAATATCAATGTCAAGCAATCTATTCCAGTGTATTTGTCATATGTATATTTGATTGTTGATTTATTAAAATTATTGACCTTCTTACACATATTGATTATATTATGTTGGAAAAAAAGTGGGTGGACGGGTGCTCACTAAATAAAGATTAAAGATGGATTTGTCTTCTCCTTTAGTAAGAGTTTTTTCATCTAATGGGAATATTGTGTGACGGTAAAAACTGTCTTTAATATGGTGGAAGAGAGAAAACTTTTACAGCACCCGCATATCCGCCATATGAGAGAGACGAGTGGTATCTGCTGGAGAATTATTAATAACATAAATTTAGAGTGTCATAACGTGTAATTAGTTATGAAAGAATAATTAATAGTAATAATCATAATCATTACCTAAGTGGCGTTGGTGTCACATGTTCTTTGACTTACTAAAAGTCAAGATATTCCTTGACTTACAAAATGTCAACAAAATCCTTAACTTACGCCTAGTCTTATTCTTATTCCCTCCCTCACAGCCCCACTTAAGCGTCTTGATGTGTAACACAGAGAACGTTGATTGTATTTATGTAACCCAATGAAAGGTGATATTGTTATTTATGTAACAGTTAAAGATGTCATTGTTAATGTGTAGCACGAAGAAAGGTGGCATTGTTACTTGAAGGTGACATTGTTAATGTTTTAACACGATGAACAGTGACGTTGGTATTTGTGTAACAATTCATGAAGATAAAATTTCAGACGCACGCCAATTTCTTACCTCTTTCATTTCAGTGAAATACCGCACAGTGAAAATTAAAGAATATGATTGGTGGTAAAATTTTCAGGATAGATCAAGTTTGACGCCATCAACTGCAAAATTTGACAAGTCATGATTACAGCAATGAAAACATGAATTCATGGTAACAGAAGTTTAAAGTCAAATCTAAACTCTGCTTTTTAATGTTTATTTGAGCGTTTTTCATATTCATTTAAAATTATTTTAATATAATATCTCTTTAGAATTTATATTAAAAAAGATCATATTTCCGAACTGCACAAACAGCCCAGATTGTATACTCCAGGACATTATTGAAAACAGCATCATAGACAGTACAATGAGAAAACCTATTAATGTATAACAATCTATTCAGTGAAGTAAGTAAGCATTTTGTTGAACAACAAACTATTCAGGGAAGGGAGTAAGCATTTTGTTGAACAACAAACTATTCCAGAAGTAAAACTATTGAAGTTTAGCAAACTATTCAGGGAAGGGAGTAAGCATATCGATGCATAGCAAACTAATCAGTGAAGTGGGTAAGGCTAGTGATAAATAGCAAACTATTTAGTGAAGCAGGTAGGTCTATTGCTGTATAGAAATGTATTCAATGAAGTGCATAATGCTATTGATGTATAGAACTCTTTCAGTGAAGTGAATAAGGCTATCGATGTATAGAAATCTTTCAGTGAAGTGAATAAGGCTATCGATGTATAGAAATCTTTCAGTGAAGTGAGTAAGGTTATTGCTGTATCGAAATGTGTTCAGTGAAGTGCGTAAGCCTATTGATGTCTAGTATAGCAAACTATTCAGACCTGTCACTTCAGGTAATTGTTATTGAAATCTAAACGTGTAAAGAGATGGCCTACGTTGTAGAAAACGTTTATCGGTCTTATTACGAATTCTATATTTATGAAAGATTTGGCAATTTAAAATAAAAGTATATATCTAGCCCACTTCTTTATGTTGTAGTCATTATTAAACTGTGCATTGAAGGTTATAGAGCTAGCTCTGCTGAAGAAGATTTAATTAGTATTATTTATGAAACAATCAATACTGTGATAGCTAACTCTACATTAGTTATGCCAAAATTCATCTATGTACAGACGAAACAAGATTCATTTACACTAGCAATTTCTCCAGTTCTAGTATCTGTATAAACCCATTTTGCCATTTTTAGTATATTACCTTTCTATAATCATCCTGATCAATGTCAAGTTGGGTATTTTATCATAAAGATTGTGTAGTATGTGCTTTGAATTTGAAAAGAATGAATGATACATGTTACATTTATGCACAAATTATAATTTCTTGAATATCTAGAATTGCTTAAATATTTGTATTCACACACATGTCTCTTAAGTGTGATAACAGAATATTGTTAACGTTTATACAATTGTATACTGCAAGTTTAGGGATCCAAATAAGTTCAAGAATTTTTAATTTGGTTACTTAAAATATAAGACTTTTTTACTTCTAAATACTAAAAACAAAATATAGTTATGAGAAACGTCTAATAAAATTAATTAGATGTGATTCTATACTTTACAAATAGATCTATAAATATTTAAACCAAACATACTTTAGCACCCTTTTGTTCATTTGGTAATATTTATTTTTTAATTTCTAGATGGAACATGATTTTCTGAGATATAATTCCTGATAATAATAATTTCCAGGTAGTTAATAAGCATGTAATCGGTCGATAGTTGTTTGGTGTTGTGCCTTTCTCTGGAGTTTTCATAACGAGGCTTGTTTTCCATTTTATCATCCCGGTTAGTAAGATGTCTGGATGAGTGGATTATACCAAATCCCAGAAACAGACAAACAAACGTGAAAAAAACTGCAAAACAGACAATAGAAAAAAAAACCTCTCCATGGTCAGTATGTGCATCAAGCTGATGAATTATCAACAAAACAATCAACACTCAGATGGTTAACGAAGCAGGTGTGAAAGCAGACACAAAAGCATTAATAACAGCAGCACAATAACAAGCCCTAAATATGAAATCACACAAAACCCAAAATCATGAACATCTCAAATGATTCCAAATGCAGACACTGCAAAAATTTGGATGAAACAGCAGAACATATACTATCTGGATGTCAGTTTCAGGCTGGAACAGAATACACCAAGAGACACAAAGTGTCAAGAATCGTACATAGAAATGTTTGTGAGAACTATGGCGTAAAAACTTCAGAAAGAGCATGGCTGCACCAACCAGAGGCAGTCATTGACACAGAAGAAGTCAAAATGCTGTGGGAATTTCAACTGTTGTCGGATGCAGTGATTCCTGCACGAAGAAGACCCGATATTGTAGTTGTCAATAAGACCAATAGAACAGCAACATTCATCGATGTTGATGCTCCAAGTGATAGAAACATAAACACAAAAGAGAGGAAAAAATTAGAAAAATACCACGATTTTAGATTATAAATCCAGAGACTGTGGGATGTAAAAATAGAAGTAATACATGTAATGATAGGATTTTTGTGGAATATAACATCTAGATTGAAACGATATGTAAATAAAGTACCTGGTTCTAAGGAGGACGTAGGCACTTCCGAGGAGCGCTGCTTTAAGTAGATGAGCGAATCTGTGGATTCCAGGGAGTTTAATCAGATAGCCTTCCAATTCAGATGTTATGTTCCCCAAGGCTCCTATCACTATAGGTATCACTTCTGCTTTTACATTCCACAGACTATGAATTTCTAATCTGAGGTCTTGGTATTTTTCTATTTTTTCTCTTTCTTTTGTTTTTATGTTTCTATCAATTGGAACAGCGTCATCAATGATTGTTGCTGTTCTGTTGGACTTATTGACAACTACAATGTCTGGTCTTCGTGCAGGAATCACCCGATCTGTTCTTATCTCGACGTCCCACAGTATTTTGACATCTTCTGTTTCGGTGACTGTTTCTGGTTGATGCATCCATGCTCTTTCTGGGGTTTTTATGCCATAGTTCTCACACAGATTTCTATGTATTTGTTTTGCCACTTCGTTGTGTCGTTTGGTGTATTCTGTTCCAGCCAGAACCTGACATCCAAATAGTATGTGCTCTGTTGTCTCATCCATGGATTTGCAGAGTCTACATTTGGAATCATTTGAGATTTTCATGATTTTCGTTTTGTGTGATTTGGTGTTGAGTGCTTGATCTTGTGCAGCTGTTATGAGTGCTTCTGTTTCTGCTTTCAATCCTGCCTCTTTCAACCATTTGTACGTTGATTGCTTTGTTGATATTTCAACGGCTTGATTAAGAAACATTAAGTTTACTTTCTGAATTATGTAATCTGTTCACTCTTGCAAATTTCAATGACCAGAAGTTATTACAAAATCTGTCAATTTTAGTGACCGACATTTTGATATTGTAATGCTCTCACAAGAAGTAAACAAAGGGCTGTCATAGAAGGATTAGTGTGACGTAATTCTTCCTATAATTTCTTTAGGCGTCTAATGAGGATCAAGGTCAGTCGTCACAGCAATCAGCAGAAAAGTATTGGCTCCAGTGTATAAAGGTTTGGTACCCTGAACTTCACACATAAACTTATTTCTTACCTCCCCTTCATTTTAATCGTGTGCCGTACAACGTGGAGAACATTGCTGGCGAGCAGGTGTTAGTGGCTCAAATCCCACAGGATGGACCCGGTCAGACACAGTCAACTGCTAAATCTAGGTCACGTAAACGGAAATGTCAGACTACGGTAATATCAATTTACACTAATTAATTTCTCACGCATTCCTTGCATTCATATAAACATGTTAGTTATCTTGGCATTTGTTATATATTTATATAATCGTGTTAGCGATAGTAGAGTTTGTGTTGCATTCATATAATCATATTAATGAAGTAGGTGTTTATTCTATATGTCTGAAATCGTATCACTGATAATGATGCTAATTTTAGGCTTATATAATCGAAATAAAATGATAGTTTTGTATTGCATAATCATATTAGTGAGACATTATTTCTTATGCATTTATGCAATTGTATTAGTCGTTATCATGTTTGTAATGAATTAATAGGATTATATTAACTGTATATATATATATATATATATATATATATATATATGTTTGGTGGGGGGGGGAGCAGCATTCGAAGTTAGGCTACTGGTTTCGAAATGTGATTTTTATTTATTTGGTTTCGAGGAATGTTCATCGATTTGGTACTGATTTCATAATTATCTCTCTTTGAGAAAAATGTTTCATGCGCAAACTGTTACGTGTGTGTAAAATATTGAGTATTCCGACAGTTGTGTGTCTTAAATGTTGGATTTTTCAATGATATGTGTTGACGGCTCTGTGTGCTGACTGATTAACTGATGAAATAAATATCGTGTTAATGTACTTTGTTTTCGTTTGTTCCTCCAGATACATTTAATAAAGATGGAATTTTACAATTTCTGAAATATTTACACTTTTCTTCTTACATTGATCTTAAATAGTTTGCTATTTGTAATATATTAAGTTCACACATTTGTGGTAAGTTTGATATTTGTAATATATTAAGTTCACATCTTGGAGGTAAGATTGCTATTTACAATTAATTAAGTTCTTTAGTTTCAAGAAATCGTTTCAATTAAATAGTGGAAGTTGGAGACGAATATACGCTAAGTTAATCAATTCCAGAAATGTTCAAACATGTTTTCGCTCTAGATATTTAAAAGTGTATAATTAAAAATGTTATTAGGATGTTATTAATAATAGTTGTGAGTGGGAAATTTTCTTTTCAGTCTTCTTCTGGTCCAGTGGGAAAAGGTAGTCAAGATGACTTACAAATTCAACCCGTGTATGACAGTGACATTCGTGATGACAAAGCCTTAGAGCGTGTTGTATTGTTTTCGTGCAATGACGGATAACAGAAAAGTGAAAAAAGTGATGGCGGATAACAGAAAACTGAAAAATGGGATGATGGCCATTTCTCAGCTACAGTTTGGGAAGTATCTTGATAAGCCTAGCTATGCGGCTACTGCTGCCCTTCTACCACGACCTAGCACACTACCCGAACACCTACCTCAACAACATTACCACAAGTGTGATTTTGATGTTTTCATCATACACAGAAAACACGGATTGTTCACGATAGAAAATAAAAGCGTGGGAGCAAACTTCAGTCAGCTGAAGATGACGGAGCGACAGGAGAATGGCGTAGTGATGAAGAAAGTTAAAGAGGCGTTAAATCAGTTAAGCAAGTCGGAGGTTGTACTAAAACATTTGACATCAGACTTGATGGACAATAACATCACTAAAATTCTTGCAATGACAAACATCAGTTCTACTCAGTTACTGCGAGCAATTAGCAGGAATCCATCTGATGGTCAGGTAAGATTATACAATAGTAAGAAATTGCAGGATGATGTGATTAAATCAAATTGAAAGAACTCTGCTATAATTAATACTGCCTCGTATCCCCGCTCTTTATTGATCATTAGGGAAATGTAAAGTAATAAATGAATACCGTGAAGCGTGTATTTGAAACTATTTATTAAAATAAAATTGAAACCAATAACTAATATTTATCATCTTATACAGTAAACAATTTATTTTAATTGAAACCAATAATTAATATTGATCGTCTCTTTACATTAAACTATTTATTAAAATTGAAACCAATAACTACTATTAATCGTCTTATACAGTAAACAACTTACCACCATGTATATCATTACATAGCAGTCTCTCGGAATATTACACTTCCAAGTTAGAGAGAAACACATGAAAGATCCAAATAAATATTGCCATGAAATCTATTTCTGAGTATCTGGTGACGTCAGTCATTCACATAATGCATGTTTCAAATTTTTGACGTAAAAAATATTTTTCTCTAATTGTTCATCGTACTGAGACTTCCGCCTGTCAGGAAGCATATTTCAAAATTTCTTAAGAAACGATCTCGGATTTCAAATTAGAATGAGATGTTTTCATCGTCATCCCCTCTACTCTACTGTGACTTACTAGAGTGAAATACTTCACCTCCAGTGAATTAATAATTAATTTAATTAATAACCTAAGTAATTCACTCGTCGAGGGGTCTTTGTCCTTCTCAGTCACAGAGACTATGTCTAGCCCTAGAACAAACATTTCCATTAATTGTTCTCCGCTTCTAGGTGTTACTCACAAAGCAAATGACGAGGCATAAAGACACGTTAGGTTTTAGACAATCAATTATTTCAAATCTTCTATCAAACTGTCATTCAGACTCAAGTTCATAGATCTTTAAACTGTTCATAATATTGCACATATCTTTGATAAATGTTCTCAATTATATTTCCACCACCACATCTAGGACTTGTGTCAGTGCCTTGGTGTCCGCAGTGTTGATGATGCCTTAAAGATGTGTCTGCTCTCAGACCAACTCTCAGGCAAACGGACGGCTTCAGACGTCAATCACATCGTCCTTAAAGACTTGGGCGTGTGGTGGCAGCAGCTAGTCAAGGTGTCCGGAGCCCAGCCATCAATAACAGAGACGGTTTATGAGCACTTGGTGGCCAGGTAGGTAGTGAAGGTCGAAAATTACGAGTCATCTATCTGTCTGTCTCTCTGTCTGTCTGTCTGTCTGTGTCTGTGTATGTCTCTGTCTCTCTCTCCTTCTCTCTCTCTTTCTCTCTCTCTCTCTCTGTCTCTCTCTCTCTCTCTCCCTCCCCCTCTCTCTCTCTATTTTTTATTGCCTCACTTGAACTTTTGTATTTTCTTATTTCAATCATTAAACACTTTCTATTCCATTTCCAACTTCCTATCTATAAACACTCATAATTATAATCTGTCCTCACTTTTCCTCACTGCACTGATCACGTGCTGTGCACTAAGTCAAATCTGTTATTCTTTCTGTGTCTACTTACTTTCACAATAGTTCAACTATTTTGTTCTTAAGTCAGCGAAATATGAAATATAAAATTTTAAAATTAAATTTAAATCAACACTTGGACTTCAAGGTCAGTGTTATCAATATGAATTCAATTCATCGTCTTCTTTCTATTTGAGATTACATTTTAGCTGTCGTTAAAATAGAAAATAATCACTGGAGAATTGTATTATGCAAATTTTAAATTTGAACTGTCGTTAAAATAGAAAATAAATACTATAGAATTGTATTATGCAAACATTAAATGCAAGCACTAATCTATTACAATCACCTGAACTAATAATTCTCCTTAAAAGTTCGTATAAAATGTTTTACTGATTTCAAAATTAATATTCATAATCAACGAAAAAATAAACTTAACTTTAATTCTAAGTATTGCATCTCTACAATTTAATGTCATTAACAACATTCATATGCTTTATTATCAATGTAAAAGTCATATAGAGACATGTTGGAGTCGAGCAGCTTTTTTTTATTTCATAGGTGTTGTCAGCGAGTTGATGTACTTGTTAAATTAATCCTGAAATAAAAATAACTTCGAGTTGTAAAAATACAAACTGAAAGTAAGTGCTGGACAAATATTGTTACGAATGTTATGACTGACTATAAATAAATTATGGCCGGACACTCGTCTGTCTTAATACACACTTCCCTGTTCGCCATTATAGGTTCTGTGGTCCAGCGACTACAATGGAAATCCACTGTGTTACAGCACCACGCCTGGACATAAGGACTCTTGGGGAGGCGGTTTTTGTGACTGGAGAGACAATGGCCAGGCTCGTGTTATTTCCACAGCAAGTGGAACTTTTGAATCGTTCACCACCTAGAGTATTTCTTATCGGCCCACCTGGGACAGGTAAAACCATTGTCATGATCATTCAGGGCATGAAATGGCTTCAACTAGGACACGACGTCCATGTTGTCAGTACTTGGTCTGAAAGCCGTGCTGTGACGATCGCCATTGAACATCAACTTAAGAAAACCAAAGACGACAACAGCCAGTTCACGTGTACACCGACATCAGTTTGACTTTTGGAAAGATGAAGAAGTGGAGACTGCAGTCAGACGTCTGAAATCTCTGAGTCAAGGGAGACAACTGTATGTGATTGCAGACGAGGCCTTTCGTGATTACAGGTTTGTTATACAGCGTGTTAACTGAAGACACTTACAAACACAAAGATATACACAGTATCTAACGGTCTTACCTCACTACCGTATAACTGTTAACTAATTAAGAATGTCACCAGTAAATGTATTTGTTGGAGTGTTTGTACATTGCTAAACACAGAAAAGCATGAACCAAACAAATGTTTAGCACATAAACAGACAAACAGAAATGATTAGCACGTAAACAAACAGCGGAGAAAGAAGAAAATGTAAATGACGACTTTGTAAATGACGTCACAATACAAAGATAACATAAAGTAAACGTCATTACGTCATAATTGTCTGATGTCGACATACTGACATAACGTCTTATCTGTTTATTCTGTTTAACAGGAAACACTTCACGAAGTTTAGTGATCAACTCATTGTAAGAGTACCCGGGATTTGCCTGTGGGGTGCATCAGTTCGTCATGAAGTCAGGCCTTTATGTCTAGAAGAGGTCAAGCAGACAACGCCTCTAAGGTCACCGTCAGTCGTCGTCAGGGAGGTGATGGAGGCAACAGAAATAAAGATTGAAAAACTAGTCCATAACTACACGGTCAGTGACGTCCCTGTTCCAACAGACGGCCCGGCGATTATACGAATCACACACCGTAACGGTCTGTCTAGTCACACAGACTTCTTGCCACCTGACTGTGTAGAGTGTGGACATGAAGTCGCCCGTGTCCTGACAGAACTCAACGTCGGCCGGACAGGTATGGGTGTGGTGTGTTTGACACGGTGAGTGAGTGAAACAATACAAATGCATGCGGGTGGATGGAGGAATAAACGGACGGGTGGTTTAATAGATGGGTAAATGATGGAATGAACGTCTAGAGGAATAAATAGACGGGTGGATGAACGGGTACATAAATATTTTTTTTTTTCATTAAATGTCAGGTAACAGTAACATTTATATTCTCCACTACGACCACCTTTCTCTCCAGACCACGAACATTACGCCAGTGTGTCACCGTCACCAGATCACCGACAACAAGCGCCGTGTCACGAATGGCGGCTTCATCATCTTTCTCCACCACGCGCACAGGCACGTGACATGCACGCAGACCCTGGACCAGACCACTAGTCGTTGTAGTCACTTGGCCGTTATAGTCCACCCGGTCATCAGTCGGGTAGTAACTACACAACACGAGTACGTCGCGATATTGCAGAGGTTGTCTGGTCACAAAGACTTGACGCCATGTCACGCTGTACGTCACAACTTGTGTTGATTGACTTGTGACCTGTCTGATGTTTTGACTGTAACGATAATTGTGTTAACTCTGATGAAAATAACAATAAACGATAAACTCTTTATAACGAAGACATTCGTCTCCTAACCAAAAGCAGTCCGGAACATCATGATCACTTCAACGACACTGATGATGACAACGACAATTTGTAAACTACATTAAGTAATAAAGAACGTGTAGTGTGTAATAAATTAAACTATGTGTAGTGTGTTATAGAGGAACAACGTGTAGTGTATAATGAATAAAACAACGTGTAGTGTATAATGAATAAAACAACGTGTAGTGTGTAATGAATAAAACTACGTGTAGTGTGTAATTATACTGTACAGCGTGTTATCTACGTGTAGTGTTTTCAATACGTCTACATATGTAACATCTCCATTGTCGTCTTCGTTATTCTCAATTTCTCTTTGTATTATTTTATCTTCTTACTCGTTAAAGTGAACAAAGAAGTGTCCTGTTGTCGTGACGACGTGCATCATACTTATGACGTAAACGTCGACATGACGTCACTCAGTGAGCATGTCTGAAATATTTCAATACATTTCTTTCTTTCTACATTTACTTTCATTTTCTGTTGTTGTTCATTTCTCCCCTCATCTGTCTGTCTGTCTGTCTTTCTGTCTGTCTCTCTCTCTGTCTCTGTCTCTCTCTCTCTGTCTCTCTCTCTCTGTCTCTCTCTCTGTCTGTCTGTCTCTCTCTCTCTCTCCCTCTCTCTCTCTCTTATTTTACATTTGATTGTACGTTAATGTGTATTTGGATAATGTTTGCATCTGCTGCAATGGGCACACCATTTATATTCTGTATTTTACAAAGACAATACATAAATATTTCTGTCTTATTTTACACACTGTACATAAATAGTTCTGCCTTATTTTACACACTATACATAAATAGTTCTGCCTTATTTTACACACTTTACATAAATAGTTCTGCCTTATTTTACACACTATACATAAATAGTTCTGCCTTATTTTACACACTTTACATAAATAGTTCTGCCTTATTTTATACACTATATATAAATACGTTTCACAAGATATTCTATATTCTACATTTGTATGTCCAAACAGTTTGGGAAAAGGGCCACAGCCATTATGCCAGACGTTAAAAACTCACGGCTCTATTCTATGTGTAAACCTTAAAACACACTAAATGATTTTGAATGTATTATATATATATATATATATATGAATTCTAATACAAAGCATGCTTGGGTTTCATACTTTCTGTTCATATTTACAAAATGTACAAATATGGCGACACACAACACACTGTTGGACTTTTCATAAATTTAAAATGTAGAAACATGATAACAGTGTATACTTTGCACTATGAATACACGAAACAACACTCAGCCTACTGGTTGTATGTTATACACAAGACAAAAACACTCAAACTATTGGTTATATGTTATGCGCAATGTATATACACAAGACAAAAACACTCAGCCTCCTGGCTGTATGTTATGCACAGTGTGTATGGCAATAAGATGAACGAGAGGAAATTCCCCTTTAAAGAACGTTTATATTTCTAGTTGTCTCCCTTAGTTAGAACTTGCTAAACCACGCACTCATACACGTATGGTCAATTTTCTTACAGACACATTCTTTCACAGCATTATTCATACACCTTCACAACTACATATTTCTTTGTGAAATAGATTTTTTTTAAAGTCTAACTTATCTTTTTTTATAATGGTATTTGTATATTCAACTAAGTATTTACAAACACTATCTATATATACAACTAAGTATTTACAAACACTATCTATATATACAACTAAGTATTTACAAACACTATCTGTATATACAACTAATTATTTACAAACACTATCTGTATATACAACTAATTATTTACAAACACTATCTGTATATACAACTAATTATTTACAAACACTATCTGTATATTCAACTAAGTATTTACAAACACTATCTATATACAACTAATTATTTACAAACACTATCTATATACAACTAATTATTTACAAACACTATCTATATATACAACTAAGTATTTACAAACACTATCTATATATACAACTAATTATTTACAAACACTATCTATATATACAACTAATTATTTACAAACACTATCTGTATAAACAACTAATTATTTACAAACACTATCTGTATATACAACTAATTATTTACAAACACTATCTATATATACAACTAAGTATTTACAAACACTATCTGTATATACAACTAATTATTTACAAACACTATCTATATATACAACTAATTATTTACAAACACTATCTATATATACAACTAATTATTTACAAACACTATCTATATATACAACTAATTATTTACAAACACTATCTGTATATACAATTAATTATTTACAAACACTATCTGTATAAACAACTAATTATTTACAAACACTATCTGTATATACAACTAATTATTTACAAACACTATCTGTATATACAACTAATTATTTACAAACACTATCTGTATAAACAACTAATTATTTACAAACACTATCTGTATATACAACTAATTATTTACAAACGCTATCTGTATATACAACTAATTATTTACAAACACTATCTGTATATACAACTAATTATTTACAAACACTATCTGTATACAACTAAGTATTTACAAACACTATCTGTATATACAACTAATTATTTACAAACACTATCTGTATATACAACTAATTATTTACAAACACTATCTATATATACAACTAATTATTTACAAACACTATCTGTATATACAACTAATTATTTACAAACACTCTCTGTATATACAACTAATTATTTACAAACACTCTCTGTATATACAACTAATTATTTACAAACACTCTCTGTATATACAACTAATTATTTACAAACACTCTCTGTATATACAACTAATTATTTACAAACACTATCTGTATATACAACTAATTATTTACAAACACTATCTGTATATACAACTAATTATTTACAAACACTATCTATATATACAACTAATTATTTACAAACACTATCTGTATATACAACTAATTATATTTACAAACACTATCTGTATATACAACTAATTATTTACAAACACTATCTGTATATACAACTAATTATTTACAAACACCGTGCACGAACAGAATAATATAGAGGCGTAAGTATGATTTGCTTACGTATAGACTATTCATTCACACTCCTACTTAGATCTGGTTATGACAAGAATAAAGCCTATTTATAGTTATCAAACTCCTACTTAGATCTGGTTATGACAAGAATAAAGCCTATTTATAGTTATCAAACTCCTACTTAGATCTGGTTATGACAAGATTAAAACCTATTGATAGTTATCAAACTCCTAGTTATGACAAGAATAAAGCCTACTGATAGTTATCAAACTCCTACGAACAAACTATTAATTAATGAAACCTTCGGGCACCTCATATCTCGGAGACCAAAAGGCTTCCAGATCCAGCTAATCTGCTGAGATCAGTTTTTGTTGCAGCGCGATAGAAGGTGAGAAACAAAGCAATTCATAACGAATTTTTCACTTCATAACTTCTTTCCTCACAGGAACCGCAATTATTATCTGTTGATATTATTGAACTTGGTTTGCTCCTGTGAGTATTTCCACTTCTCACTTTATTCGGAAGAGGGCATTCTGCTTGTTGTAGTGCATGTGGAGGTGGTTAGTTCTTATAGTGTTGGTGACGGTTCTGCTTCTTTTGTTCGTTTATTTGTTTGTTTTTTAAGTCTCTGCATAAAGTTGCTTTAGAGAAGATGTAATGTGTTTGGTTTTAAGTCTCTGCCTAAATTTGTTTAAGAGAAGGTGTTATGTGTTTGTTTTTAATTCTTTTCCAAAAGTTGTTTTAGAGAATGTGTAATGTGTTTGTTTTTAAATCTTTGCCTAAAGTTGTTTAAGAAAAGGTGTAATGCTTGTTTTTAAGTCTTTGTCTAATGTTTTAGAGAAGGTGTAATGTGTTTGTTTTCAAGTCTCTGCATAAAGTTGTTTTAGAGAAGGTGTAATGTGTATAATTTTAAGTATCTATCTTAAGTTGTTTTACAAAAGGTGTATTGTGTTTTTTTTTAAGTCTCTGTCTAAAGTCTATTTTATAGAAGGTGTAATGTGTGTTTTAAGTCTCTGTCTAAAGTCTATTTTATAGAAGGTGTAATGTGTTTGTTCCCGTAAGGAAAGTGATGAGTGCCTTTTGGATCATATTTTCTGTTTTTGGCTGTGGATAAAATAGTGATTGTGTGGATAATGGATAAAATAGTGATTGTGTGGATAATGGATAAAATAGTGATTGTGTGGAGAATGGATAAAGTAGTGATTGTGTGGATAATGGATAAAGTAGTGATTGTGTGGAAAATGGATACAGTAGTGATTGTGTTTAGAATGTATAAAGTAGTGATTGTGTGGAGAATGGATAAAGTAGTAGTTGTGAGGAGAATGGATAAAGTAGTTATTGTGTGGAGAATGGATAAAGTAGTGATTGTGTGGAGAATGGATAAAGTAGTGATTGTGTGGAGAATGGATAAAGTAGTTATTGTGTGGAGAATGGATAATGTATAAAATTGTGTGGAGAATGGATAATGTATAAAATTGTGTGGAGAATGGATAATGTATAAAATTGTGTGGAGAATGGATAATGTATAAAATTGTGTGGAGAATGGATAATGTATAAAATTGTGTGGAGAATGGATAATGTATAAAATTGTGTGGAGAATGGATAATGTATAAAATTGTGTGGAGAATGGATAAAGCAGTGATTGTGTGGATAATGGGACTTGTAATAGATGTGTGTTGTCAATGATTGTTTTTCTTTCTTCATAATGCAATAGGAAGTGTTGTATTGTATTTTCCGCTATAAGTGACTGCATGTGTTTGTTTGACTTGAGATCTTGTATGTTAAAAGTGTTATATTTATTCTTAAACTCTAAATGGCTTCGTTTTGTAAGTTGTTGGGTAAATTAAGACTTGGAGTATTTTTCATCTTATAAATATGTTTAAATTGTTCGTTCATTTCTGAATTGTATGGGAATGTGTAATTGTTTTCTTCCATATTTTCCCTCTTTTGTCTGATTTTTCATTTCCGCGTATATTCTCGTGGCTTGGGATACATAACAGTATTGTGTTCAGTTTGTTTTTGTCTAGTTTTATGATATAGTGTTTTATTTTTCTTGTGGTGCATGTTCTTGAACTATTGTTTGTGTTGTACAGTGAAACCTCACTATAACGCGATAATTGGTGTAACATAAAATCGGATCGCGTTAATAGCGGGATCGCGTTAATGCGGGGTTTTGCAACAGAATACATTATTAAGATATATAGTTCTGGAGCCATGCCACGGCCGCTTTATATCCAAATCCGCGCTATCGCGGGGTTCCCCTGTAAAATGTTTATATTGAAGATTAGGATTCAGTTAGTATTATTATGGTTTTATTAAAGATAAGAGTAGATGTTTTTTAGTTGTGAAAGTGCTTTTTGTATAACTAACTTTTCAGCTGTTCGTATTGTATGAGCCGAGGATAGCAGTATATTCCAGCTTGGGGTTATGGGTCAGCCTTTCTAGAAGGTAGGTTTACGTGTAGTCTATTTTTGGAGGAGGGGTGGCTGTGGGCTACATACGCCATAACTGACAAGCAGTTTGTAATTTGTAACAATATATTCGTTGGTAAGAGTGAATGACTGCTCCAGTTTCTGCAGATATTTTGGAAACGTCTGTGTAAATTTTGGGGTGATCTGGATAATTTTTGTTTATTTCTTCTAATGTCTTATGATATGCCTATTGGGTGTTCGAGCATCTTTGTTTGTTTATTTTAATAGTAAAAGGTCTACATGGCGGGAGAAATGGTTCATGTGGAGGGGAGATCGTTACAAATTTGCTGGTTGTGTATTACCATAACTTGATGAAATGATAGATAATCCAGCATCAGAAAACTGCGTCGTAGAAATGATTTTTTTTATTCGCGAGTACTGATTGGTTGCAAAACTATATATTTGTATATCGTAGTGTAATTAGCTGTGAGTAAAATTTTGCATCATAAAATTCTATATTATCCTTGAGAAAATATTATAACTATTCATGTACTAATTAATGTTTCAAATAACTGTCTGGTTCAAAAGTTCATCTTCATAATTTTAAACAGAACGACTCGTTCTGAAATATAATGTAACAACTTTTATCAAATAAATATCAACACTTCAACAATTTGAACAGTATCTTTCATCAGTTTTCAAAACGCATTGACACTAATAATTCTGAGCGTTTTTATAAATATGTATAAAAGCAACAAACAACGAATTATTTTTTTATGAAATCAAATCAATATTAATCTTATTAACAAGGCGATTAACATTATAATTCGATTGTCTTTGCCGAACATATTGGTAAATAACATGAAACACAATAGTTGTAATACAAGAGGTATATTCTACTACATCAACACAACAATTAATTAGCAGCAAATAAAAGTATACATCTTTAAAATATATTTCACAACATATACAGTGTGACAGACTTCTGACCGAATTCTGTGTCACGAACTTCTGACCCACATCCGAAACTCGAATATCATATTCGAATTGAATTCCTTTGTTAGAACCCTCCCGTCGTGCACCAGCATGAGGAAAAAACAACAGTGAGTTCATCCATTGTTATGTAACTTTAGACAACAGTCGAGAAAGTTCGGATCAACAAACATACCTCGTGATCTAGTCACGTGATGCATTCATGCACTACAATAAATACTCTTGACGCGGTAATATTCTTTACTCATAACGCAAACCGGTCGACACACACCCAGCTCTCGAGCATCTTAGTCGCCGAATATCTTGCTGAGTCGGAAAGGAACATAGGAACCCGTCTTGTGCAGTAATTCTACTTTAAGAAGGTAACACGTCTACTTCTTACAATGATATTGCATTTTACTAATTGTATTTTTGTATATGAATTTATGTATGTATTTTATGCGAATTACCATAATTCTCCTCCAAGCATACGTGATTCGATAGAATGACTAAAGCATAAAGATTTCATTGTATATAAATTAATTGTTACCTTTTGACTTTAAATTGTATAAACCTTAATTCTCTTGTGCCGCAGAACGTCTGTGCACGTTGCGAATTTTTATGTAATTCAAATGATTCTCTTGCGTGTAATTTCATTGTTAATTGTAAAGCGCTCATACTTAATTTGAATTATATTTTGTTCTCCTTGTATGAATTCCATTTTTGATGAAGTAATGTTGGAAATTCATACGTTCATGTAATGTTAAAAATAACACACATGTGAATTGTATTGTATCTTTTATGAATATAAATATATTGTAAAAGACACGATAGTCGAAGATTTAAAACTAAGCGCATTGTATCAATCACACGTGCTTGGATGATTTGCGAATGTAAATGCAAATCCCTCATAGAACCACACTTTTATTTTCAGTGCGGGTTCTTATTCTCAGCCTTATAATACGTTCTACGTATTATTGCCACCTTCGCATCACATTGAGTGCGTGGCGTGTTTCTTTGTGCAACTCTGACGAACGACGTGCAATTCCGTGTCGCCATTGTTGTTGGTGCTATGCTATGACGGATCGCTAGTGTGACAAGTCGGGGGACGGCAAGGTTACTGGAAACTACGATCGTACAGTGCAAGCATCGCTTGATACGTGGAAGGATCGAACTGTTCTTAGACCACGTGTACATCAAGACTACTGAGAAAGATGAGTAACTAAAACCGAACTCTGAATCGATCGAAAGTGCTGGTAAAAATAACTCTTAAAACACTAACATTCAAGCCGATTGTACTCGCCTTAGTTTAGATCTGAAGCTGTGTCTTCGTAATTGATTGTTATTGCTAAATATTAACTATTATTAAATTCTTTATTTGTTAATCCCTCTTTCGTAGTAATTTTTATACATATAGACCTAATTCGTGGTTTGGATGGGGGATCGACCGAGCTAAATGAACCTTTTGAATGCATAAAGATTTAAGAGAGTGTTAACGGTTTCCAAACCGGCTATTGTACACAAGTTGTCTGTTCATGAATCTGTTTGTCTGTTACTACAAAGGCGCGTTTTCATATGAGACGAAAGATAAATATAATTTGAGCAACCAGTTTGTTTAGGGAAAGGGGAGAAATTAATTTATCTAATTAAATTAAAGTTTCTGTAAAATTCCTAAGCAGGGTCTTTAAATAAATACTGGACATGTAACATACAGTTCACCACTATATACAGAATTTTATATTTTATTTCTAATCATGCATTCAAAGATAGATAGATAGATAGGTAGATAGATAGATACATACATACATACATACATACATACATACATACAAATCTCTGTTCATGCATTCTTCAGTCTTGATGTGATTTGTGACAAACGCTCTAATACTACGATCAGACCGCTGTTGTCATGCAGTTACAGTCAGACAGCTGTAGTAGTGTTTATTCAGAAATCAATAATAGACAATGATCAATCAAGAAGGTGTTGTCAGGCTGTTATCAGTCAGTGCCACGGTCAAAAGGGAGTAATCGGGAAAAATACTTTTTGATTTACCTCCTTGCCTCCCTTTGACCTCACATTTTGTGTACACCTTTGTACACAAAGTATTAATGCTCAAGAGTGGCGTGATTAAGTACTGTCAATAAACTAAAGAGAAACAACATTGTTATATATCCCAAACCATGAGAATATAAAACACTACATCAATAAACTAGACAAAAACAACATCATGATGCAGTGTTTTATATTCTAGTGGCTTGGTATATAAAACAATTTTTTGTGTGTCTAGTTTCATGATGTAGTGTTTTATTTTGCTTGTGGTGGCATTTCAAGAAATATCGTTTGCGTTGCACAATCTCTAAATTGATGATAATGAGTCAGTATTAGCATCGTTTTATTGAAGATAAAGGTTGATGTTTGTTTATGTGCTTTGTGTATAACTACCTATTCAACTGTTCACATTGTAATGAACTTGGTGTATATTCTTTGGTAAGAGATAAAGGTTGATGTTTGTTTATGTGCTTTGTGTATAACTACCTATTCAACTGTTCACATTGTAATGAACTTGGTGTATATTCTTTGGTAAGAGAGAATGACTGCTCTTTTCCTAAAGATATTTTGAAATCATCTGTGTACATTTTGTCTTGATATAGATAATTTTTGTATAAGTGTTCTAATATGTTTTGACGTGCATGTTGCGGGGTGGAGCATCTTTGTTTATTTTAATAGTTAACGGTCTACGTGGTGGGAGAGATGGTTCATGGAGGCAGTGAGATCGTGATAAATTTGCCGGTTGTGTATTACCACAACTTGATCAGTTGATAGATAATCCAACATGGGAAAACTGTGCCATAGAACTGTTGTTGTATTTTGTTGTTTTTTTGTTTTTTTATTTGTGATTCCTGATTGATTGGTTGCAATACTATATATCAGTATCTCGAAGTGGAATTATCTGTAAATAAAGTTATGCATAAGAAAATACACTACTTTCATAGAGAAAATATTGGAACTATAAATTTATTCATTAAAGTTTCATACACCTGTCTGGTTCGAAAATTAAAATTCTTAAGTTTAACCTCTTGCCTGTCAGGTTATTTAGTTATGCAATTCGTGATCCTGGCAGGTTATTTTGCTGCTCAGCGATAATTATATAGGTTAGCTTACTAAAAAATTAAAAGCGACTTTATCCCTAAATGAATTTTGAAAATGTAACGTGTAACTTATGCTATACTTACCAAAGAATGCTACAATTATTATTTTAAAATATTTAAAAAATATAATTTAATTATTATAACAAAATGTTCCATTACAATTCCTTGATCTTGAATGATGTGCCTCAGTGATTGATCTATTTTTTTAATAAAGTTTATAAATGTTTATAAAAAAACAATGTTTATAAAGATCGTTTTAAAAAAAAATGACCTGACACCCACAAACAGTCACAATAAATTTTATAAAGTCTAAGTGATTTGGGGGTGTTTCGGCAGTGGATAAATATCCAGGGCGCCGCCTAATCAGTTGATAAGAACAAACTGGATCAACAGTTTGAAACACAGAGCATCAAGCTGTTGGTACCCCTTACAATGGACGACATGAAATACACAACAATGTTGAGGTCAATCGCTCCAGTGGCTCTTCGCCCCCAGAGGACAGTATCCTCACATATAATGACAGACATGATGGACTGGACGGACAAACAAATAAACAAATGGACGAACAGACAGACAGATAAAGGATAGACGGATGGACAGACATACACGATAACAGAGGCGATGACTACGATTATATGAATTGTACACGAAATGGAGATGATAAGACAGATACAAATAAATAAACTATTCATATAAAATTAAACAAGTAAAGAATATAAAACATCAATCAATTACAAAATACACCTAGCACAAAGCTTACACTTGACACGTATCTTTATCCATTCAGAGAAACCAAACGAATCAGAGAAGTAATCTATTATTATTCCATGTCTAAGTGTTTTAGCAAGCAGCCCTTGTCTTCTGGCTTTCAGCTCTTAGTCAGCCGGACCTTCAGGATATAATGGCGTGCTATGGGTGTGTTTGAAAGCATTCCGCTTCAAGCAGTTGACCAGATCAGATATGCTTTCAAGTGCACAGAATCAAGACAGCTACACTTACTAATAGAAATCATGTCAGCAGCTTGGTACTCAGCCAGCAAATCGCATCAGCAACTGGGCACTCGGCCCAACACATTACGTCATTACACTCTACAAATCACATCAGGAAGGGCAACCTCTCGCCACACACACGTCATCACCACAAATCAGAGTGACTCAAGTTACATTCTCTGCCATTTCTCGTACCAAACGAAACAAGGACAACCCACAACGGAAAACTAGATGCCAGAAAGCATCCCGTACCTGGCTTCCCTCCTCTACCAAGGACCTCAGGCTATGCGTCTGATGCTCATTTTGGACGGAGGGGCGGGCCCTTACCATCAGGAAAGAAATAGAGCAAATCACATTAATAAAATCGTCAGACCTAGGATACACCAGCCACGACTCACCCACAACAACAACCCCACTGGAGGAAGTGCGAGAGCCCCACAGTCACACTCTAAAACAAACACAAGTACAGTGCGAGAAAATAAAAGAACCATTCTCCACAACCGGTACAAGGCGTTCACACTTCGCATCGGACCACCGACGGAGAAGCACGTTCGAACTCAACATGGAAACTCGCTCCACCCGATCGACTATCGACTCTACTACCCTGCCCCTTTCAGGGACGGAGGAACAAGTAGACATTAGCCCTTTGCCCTTTTCAGGGCCGGGTGAACAACGCGAAATCAAGAATCACGCCAGAGCCATGGAGATCACCATCAATTCAAAAGAACGCGGAGAATACAACCTATGGCTATCTTCTCGTTGCCTGTCACTCGACGACGAAATCGACTGCATAAAACTTCCATATCGAAGACTACTGTGGGGTTTATTCTGCACGAAAAACGAACGTGGTATACGTGAAGCCTTTCTAATACATCAGCATTGGAGCCATTCGAGAAGAAATCCAAGAACAGCGGAAAACGAATCACAAACATCACCAGTTTACACGTGCGATAATGAAACAAATACACACATAGTCTGGAAAATTCCACCAAAGACCAAAATTAACTCCACACAGACTACGAAGGAAAGAGATAATGGCAAAACGGCATTTTCTCAGACACCAGTATCAATGACGGAAGAAAAGAAGACGCAAACCCGAAGGACCACAACTGAGGAGAAAAAAAATACAAACAGAGGCAAAGAAGGAAAAAAAATGCATCTTAAAGCCGCAAATACTCAGACAAATAACACTGAGACGAATGAAAAAGAAATCCAAACAAACGTAAGAACGAAAGAGCGACAACAACCGAATGAATTTGATACCATACTGGACCAGGTTTCAAGGGAACTCGAGGCCGTACCCCTCTCACCTATACCATCGACGACGCCTAGACCACCAACAACGGCGACAACGACAACAACAACATCAGAATGCCAGCCCACACCACCACCAACAACACCAGAACAGGGCGAAAAGAAAAAAAGACGGCGCCCGCCACCACATATTCGGAGGCAACAACAGCGCCCTCAACAACAACCGCAACAACATCGCGGACAGCAACAACAACACTGGCTGTACCAGGAACAGTACCCCTCTTGGGGTTATTTTAACCATCCAATGGCCGATTTAATCCAACTGCTACTCGACCATCTGTACTGGCCGCCAGCGCCCACCTTCAGGCATCCCAACGGACACCGGGGACAGCCACGACAACAACAACAACATAAACGACGCCACCAGTGAGGAGGTCGGGAAGTCGAACAACCCGGGCACATGTACACACTGGGTATAGATCTGGTGTGTTACTAGCCTGTGCTCTGTAAGACACCCCCCTCACCATAACACCAGAAACGGCAACAACATCAACGCCACCGCCAGGAATAACAATAACATCGACTTCAACCCACGGATCACCGGGTTTGGAGTCCGCCTTTGCCGGCCAGACATGTTTTCTCAACGGGCACACGCAGCAGCAGAAAGGCACCCCCCCTCCATCTCTCCCCCCCTCTCCAAATGCGAAAGCGGCGGAAGCCGGAAGCGTTCCCCACATTCAAGACAAGACCGGTACAAGGGACAACACTCTTGCAAACAAAAGTAAGCCAATGCCTTCTTTTTCTGCGCCATACATCCTTCCCAACTATCATCTAAAAAGAAACAAAACATGCAAGCTTTCAAAATACATTCACGGTCATTTTTACCCTCACCGCCTCACCCCTCACTATCTCGCTTCTTACGAAAGACACAAAACAGAAATACAGAAACAAAATTCCAGCAACATCAGGGTGTCGTAAAACTCTACTCTTATACAATACTAAGATATATGTTTTACTGCCGCATAATGTTCTGCATGGGGAAAATTCTGACTAAAACAGTAATAAAACCGTATTTTATTAATATTATTAAGCCCCCTATCCACCCATATTACTTAGCAGAAGGTTTTAAATATATGTGCATTAAGTTTAATAAATTTTACAATAGATTTATTAAATCAACAATCAAAAGTTACAAACGTGTGACACCAATGTCACTTAGTTATTGGGCATTATTTTTATTAATTAATTAATGGACCATAACTAATTACAAGTGATGAGAATCTTAATTTATGTTGTTAATAATTTTCCAGCAGACACAACTCATCTCTCTCATTTGACGGATATATGGGTGCTGTAAACATTTTCTCTCTTCCAAAACATTAAAGACAAACATTTGCCATCACACAATATTCTGTAGATAGAAAACCTCTTACTAAAGGAGAAGACAAATCCATCTTTAATTTATATTTAGCGAGCTCCTATACACTCATTTTCTACACCAATATAAGATTATCAGCATGTGTAAGAAGTTCAATAAATTTAACAATAAATTGATTAAATCAACAATCAAATATACATATGACAAATACAATGAAAAGATTTCCTGACATCAATATTTCCAAGAAACCATGTTAATTTTATTAAATAAATTTTATTTAAAAAATATCCAATTCAACAATTCATTGGATAGTTCTTATCAGAGAACAGAAATGGAGTATTTAGAGATAAGCGATAATAGTTTCTACATAACCTGATTTAGGATCTGTCTCAATAGTATTTCAGCATTTTCGTAACCAAGACACAACTTTATTGTTCACAATTATGACGCAAGTTTCACATGTTTTGAACATTTGTAGGACACTTGAAGTGATGGGGACCAAGAGTGGTAGTAACTGGGTCATTAACATGAGGACAATAGTGACGAACGATGATGATGGATGGTAGTCATGGCAACAAAGATGACAACACACTTGGTTGTTGATACATTGTCTTTATTTTCATGTAGACACCATTCCTTTAAGAAACATATACTCACAATATTCTGTGAGGGTAACCTTCCCTTAAATGTACGTAGGCCGAAAATTAAAAAAAAATCTAATGTGAAAGGCTTCTAAAAATAACTTCTCTGTTTACGTACTTTCATTTTAATATAAATTATGTTCAAACTACTATGAGGTATATTTTGAGAATCAAATATATAAAGAAACTACCATAATTATACTGAAAACACAAATCTGTCCTGATTATATTCTAAAGATTTAGACCTATAATATTATAAAATCTGTGTAGTTTGGCTGTAGGAAAAGCATTCACACACACATGAATTACAAAATACACAAAAGCAATAAAAGTATTCATCATATAAAATATATCAATTAAAAATATAAATTATTTCCTTTCTGAGGTTAGGTTGGGCGCCTTCACTGTATTTAACTCCATCAAGCAGAACAGCAGTTGTGGAAATTTCCAGGAACTTCCATGTATCAAAAATTGCTGAAAATGTCAGCACACTTTACCACATTCTTACATTTACACATTGCTCCCCAACTCTACTATGGTCGATCACAGCATTTTATAATCAGTATACAAGGAGATTCAAATAATACACAGAAGAAAGCTTGCTTTACCCTAAAAATCTCTCTCTAGCTTAATCCCTAACATATGTATCTCAATGGAGGCGTAAGACTGGGGTAAACCCGTTTATAAGATAAACAATTAAATATATGAAAAGGGTTATTAGAGTTTCTTAATTTATTTTAATATATCTTCACATTAGTGATAGTAATATTTGATCATGTATATAGTATTATAATAAATATCTACAGTTATGTTCGTAATTATACCTTTAGAATTTTGAAAAGAAAAATATATATTATTTTAGATGATTGGTATAGTACATAGACTAAAAATGTGGTGACATTTAAATTTCTTTAAACTTTTCACTTTTTTTCATTAAAAATGAATAAATTAAAATGTTAGTGCCACTCTTGCCAAACTGACATATTTGGATCCAGCTGTAACATTACAACTGATGATTATTTTAAAAGTTTTAAAATGGCCATATTATGTATACATTACAAAGTAATAATGCAGGTGTATAATAAGTTAATATAATTATAAATATAATTATGTGTAAATCTGAAAAAAGTGAACAGCTTTACTTCGGTTTTATGAAACATACATTTTCTGTTGTTGTTGTTTTTTTTTTACAATCATTTACACTAATTACATTGTTATTAGCAATATATTTACCTTTCACATTAACAATGTATGTATACAATGCCTGATGGGGAACATAGTATAGATATATAAAGTGTGACAGAACAGTGGCAACCGTTGGATAAAGAAATAATTTGCTACTTCAGTTAATATTCACATACAGATATGGGCAATTAAATGTCATTATGATGGTGACTCATGTCATGTTTAACTGTGCTCATGAGAAAAAAGCAGAAGTAAAGTTTACTTTTTCACTTTTAGATGTACTTTTGTTCTTCATATATAATATATATTTTGTAATTATCGTTTACATACCTATGGATTGTTCAGAAAGGCAAGTAGCTGAATGCATTAAAAGGTCACTTTCCTTATACCCAAGGAGAATAGCAAACAATAATATTACCCATATATTAATACATGAAACAAGTAGAAATAAAAATGCATAAAGCACATACAATCAAAAGGATACATTAAAGAATGATGATGCATACAAGTGAAAATGCATGGGTTGGTGTATTTTGATGAGACAGTGGTGGATTAAGCAGCTGCTACTACTGCACCCATAAATGGGTCAGATATCAAAATAAACATACCTTGCATTTAGACTCAAGAGTGTAGAAGATTTCTTCCATTCCACCATTATTACTATTACAAGGTCACATTCCTCTTCACACTAAGCTGGATGAACACTCAGATTTATTGACAAAATATGGACATGCACATTAAGAATATTTATGTGCCTGCCTAGTGATTTGCTTTATCTATGATGACTATGTCTGACTACAACAAATAGTAGTCTAGACTCATTTCTTCTGCATCCCTGCAATTTACATAATCTTAGATACATTAGATACATTTTTAATGCCCTAACTGAATTTTCTGTGCATACATTTATATGTTGATACTTTTTACATTTTGAAATAAAGCCTGTCTTCATGCAATGCTTCTTATTTGTTAAATAATGTCTGTGTGCTAATTTTGTCTCTGTATCTATATAGTGCTATAACCTGACGAATAAAGGAAGGCTGCTCAACAAGAGGTATACGACAAGATGATTTATTCTAAATTTTGTCTGACCCAACCATGCAAGTGTCCACATAAAAGACATTCAAATCACATTTACTCACAGTCCTATATAATATGAAAATTTTCACAAATTAAATAAATCTAATCTCATGTACTGAACAGTTGCCACAGATGTATTTTATTGTATTACAATGAAATTTTAATGTAAACTGCATAGCAACAAAGCAAAAGGCATGATGAGTGACAAAACCTGTGTGATAGATTTAACTAGTCTCAAGTGATTTTCATCCTCAACTGGAAGAAAATGAAGCAAATCTTGATTCATCAATGGATGCCTTCTTTAAAGCCAAGCGGGCCATGGATAAAACGCCTTCGTATGTTTTGTTTCCACCAATGGAACCAGAAGGATGAACAAAAGTACAGTCCGGAATTCCTGTCAGTTCTGACAGCACTTCACCTCTCAATCCTCGCCACTCCACAGGCAGTGATAATCTAGCAAATAATTAAAAAAAGATGACCCACTGTAATAAATGCAAAAAGTCTGAACCACAGAATTTTATGTTAATAGTTTACAAAGGTTTGCTGGATTCTTAAGATGACACTAGAAGTAACAAATGAGAGCCTGAAAGGAATGAGTATTTCTAGTGCTGGGTAAAAAGCCTAGATAGTGTCAAGAACAAACTGGAAATTAAAATCTTCAAATGCATGTGTAACTGCATAATATACTGAGTAAATGAAGAATCAAACAGCATTGACTGAGTAATCTCTATCTTAAGGTGCCTGTACTTGTGACTGATCTCTACTGGTCTGCACATCCTTTTATTGGCAATGTTGACATAAAATCTATCTTTACCAGAAATTGTTTTATCAGCCTGACTTCATACCTTCACGTCATGGCAGAGCCAACCAGAGGAGACGAACTTTCACCTCTTATATAAAGGGTCAAGCACAGAATATAAATCTATAAGGAAATTAAATGTCTTGACAAATTTGAAACTTTGCTGCCTTTTCACTAATCCTTAGATCTGCCCACTTCCAATTAAAGATGTATTTGAAGCATAGGCAACTAGGTTTACTATGAAGGTAAGAAAATTTCTGGTTCAAAACGTATATTGCTTCACTTTTACTAGACACCCATCATATTCAATGGATGTCATGCAGCTTAACAATCTCTCCTTCCAAAATTGATGCTGTTTTGTGCAAACTTTGTAGCCGTCTGTTTAATCCTTGGTAAAAACGGGAAACATTTTTTTACCGTTTAATCAAAGTCATTATTATCTGTATTGTTGGTGGCATCAAGAATTGTCAACTGCAAGCATTGTAACAATGTAACGAGTCCTGATTTACGATCTATAATTGGCGAGGCACCATCTGTACTTAGACTAACCATATAACTTGGATGCCGCCAATCAATTGTAGTAGAATCTAAGAACTCGGTTAATGTTTTGTAACAAGCCTCTAATGTCCCACTTGCCAAAACTAATAAACTCAACAAATCTTCTTTTATTTCTCCCTTGTGGTTATATCAAACATAAACATCAGCAGTGTCATCACCCAACCTACCTGTGGAACCATCTATTAATATGAAAAAGTGGGGGACAATTTCACCTTTGCAATCACTGTCTCAAGCAGATCCATTACAATAAATTCTATAAATGAATGGCATGCCTTGCCACTCACATACTGATCTTTAATTTCTACATTTAACCATCATGCTAATGTTACTTGTCGAGGGGAGTCAGTAAATGGCTTTTCATTCGTACCAATGAAGTAGGCAATGTGGAATAAATGTGTAAGATGATTGTTTTCCCTCCCCTTCACACACACAGCTAACTGGGAACTTGCTGGGTCTTTTTGCAACCTTCTCCTAAGTTAACACTGTTGCAGTGTGTTTTACTTTTCTTCTGCCATGCGAAAGTTTCTTTCTTCATGGTCCTTGGAAAGTATTCAACCCACTTCTCGGCCACTAGTTTAACATTTTTTACTCAACATTATGGGTTACCAATTCTGTTTCACTATTAAATTCAAGCGAGGAGAATTCTCTTTTCCACTTTGTACTCCAACCCTGGAAACAATAGACTCATCCGTTCATGCAGATTAACTGATTTGCTGTGATGTGCTGGGCAACGATTGTTCCACATAATTGGTTTCAGTATCACTTTTTAAAAAAAACAACAACGAAAATATACAATTTTTGTTTCATTAACAGTTATTACTAATATTAGTTCAAGGTTTGAATTATTTAGAATATTTTGAAAACTAAGTAATTCAAACACAGGATGCCCAGTTAAGTGGATGATGATTGATGACTAAAAGACACTGTGATTTAAACAAACATAAAATGATAAAGAATGAATCTAAAAAATCAGTGAAAACTAACACATTACAGGTTATGTCTGAGAAGAACAAGATGCTAGCTGCAGACAATCTTCTGTTAAATGAGCATCACTGTGAAAGCTGCTCTATAAATGGTGGCTGTAAAGAGTTAAGCATATAATATACTGAAACCGTGGCCTAAGGCGGGTTTGCAGATTTACATGGAGAGAGGTGTGATAAGTAAAATTTACAGTATCAAAACAACAGATATAAAATATTAACATTACATTCTTCTGTTCCTCAAATGCAGATAAATTCTTACAGATATGGGCATAAATACATAAAAATTCACCAACCAATGACACTTAGAAGGGGAAGGGGGTGCGCATAAATGAATGGCTATGTAATAATGGTACCCAAGAAAATATAACAAAGCAGACACCCTGAAAACCACACCTCTTTTCAAATGAGCCCAGTATGAGAGGCACGCATTCAACACGCCAATTGTTGTTAGTGCCTGAGAAAAGTACGTATTTGATAGGTGGAGATACACTTAACTCTTCCTCAAGAGCAAACAGGTGGTCCCTCCATGGAGCATGGCCCTCTGTTAAACAAATGATTTCTCCACTGCTATCAACCTATGCATGCACAAAAAATAAAAAACCACAAAGAAGAAAACTTGTAAGCCACTAATCTTGTTATAAAAGCTCATACAACAAAAAAACCCTTCATGCTAATGTTTATACTTTCAACAGAAAAATATATGCGCATTACAATTCATACTTAATTTCCTAACTTTAAGCTTAGCAGGTTATCTACATAAAGTATTAGAAATATACATGCAAAAGACCATCCGTTAAAGTCAAACACCTGTGGCTATCATTGCCAAGAGAACCCATAATGAACTAGGACATTCATCTCTCTATTAATAAGACCCCATTTAAAAAATAAGCATGTAAAGAATAGAGAATGTATTTTAGAGCCCCTTTGTAACTAAAATCAACTTGCAACGTAGAGAAATTACACACTTCTTATAACTTAATCTCTCTTTCTGTTTTTACATTCTTTGAAATCAGTGTGTTCTTAGTCTCATGTATACCTCTAGCCTTGAGTTCATCCCCTTTAGTACAATGTCCCTGGCTGGTAACCATACTGACTTGTAGTAGTTGACATGGTCCAGGAATTCTGCTTCCACCATTTTTAATGCCTTATGGAAACGTTCCTGAAAGTAATTTGAAAAAGAATTTTCTTAATTTATAAGGAAACAAATACATCATTCTGCCATTCACTCCTTCAGAAATGCAAAGGGAAGCAACTATAACAAAAATGTTATGATTTTCATAAATTAGTCTAAGTTATCTCACTTTTCAATAAATCAACAGTCTACACACCAAACTGTTTACAGCTAAAATTCTGTCAGAAAAGCGATTCCCCAACAAAATTTAACTATTGATCATATTTGTCTGTTGCAAATAGAAAAACCACAGCACAAACTTCCCAGTGACTTGTAAATTTACTATAGTGCAGATTCCATCATTCTCAAAGGTCCAGCAGATGCTGTCCAGAGTTTCTTCATAACCAAACCCTATCTGGAATGCCTCAACACGTTGTGGAATTAAAAACGGGCATCATAATCATGTTGCTTAGCAATTTTAATCAAAAACAGGACTTTGTAATGGAATGCACTAGGTAATCAAATCACTCTGTAACAACTGAATCACTGCTGAAATAATTTTTGAATGTAACTGTGGAGATATTGTCTTTATTCCAGAGAACTATTCTGGTTCCAAGAGAAGTAAATCTCTCTTTCATTTTGAAACGACGTCTCAATTTCCCAATATAAAGATCAATAAGGTTCAAGGTCAGACATCAACTATGCGGGAGTCATCTTAAATGAAGCATTATTTGCTCACAGTCTGCTATATATTGCCATTACAAGAATGAGAAACACAAAACAACTTAAACTCTTCAACAAAGATAATGGAATCTAGGGAAATCTTTTAAACTCCGATAAAAGATTTACACAAAATACTTTCTGTCATGAGATCTTTGGTAGTTCTCAACTCAATTACATAACTTTTTACAGAGGAGTTTAAATTATTTGAGAATGTTTAAAACAAATTCGGAAAGATTAAATGCATGATAACAAAACCCTTCTATTTTTAGTTTGAAACTTTTAGCCTTGTTTTAAGTACCTGTCCTAGGAGGGGCACTAGCCGAGCTTCTTTATAATTCTCTCTCTCTCTTTATAATATTATAATAACAGTCATAATATTAACAATGTACATTTTATGAAAGTGTTATGTCAATTTAGATACCTAAATACTTCACATTTTTCCATTTTTTAAATTTCTTTTCAGGGTAAAAGAGCTTGATAATCTTGAGTTGAAAAAGGGTTTGGGGTTTGAAAAACTCCAATATGTGACCAGGATGACAGCCTAATTCCCCTTACTTTCAGTATAATGGTAAACAAACACCTAGACCAGGGTCACCAACCCTTTTGATACTGAGAGCTACTTCCTGGGTACTGAGTCATACGAAGGGCTACCAGTTTGATACACTCTTCTAGTTTGCCTGTATACATTATTAATAATGTGAAGACTTAGAAAAGGCCTGTGAGCGACTCATGTGGTCTTTGCGGGTGACCTGGTGCCCGCGGGCACCATGTTGGTGACCTCTGACCTAGACTATTCAGACACCCAGGCATCAAACTGAATAATATTGTACTTTAGCCTGTTATATATGAGTTGGATGAAACACACCTTGTTTATAGTATAAAATTTATCTCCATTGTGTTCATCACGAGTCTGTAGTAACGTTGCTTATAGTATGAAAAAAATGTCTACAGAATGATGAAACTATACTTTGTAATAAGTTTGATGTTAAATGTTACTTGTTAACATAGTGCAAAATAAATGTTACTTGTTAACATAGTGCAAAATAAATGTTACTTGTTAACATAGTGCAAAATGTAAGTGTGGTTTGCTGAGTTTGAGATACACCTTGATGTACAGTCAGGACATATTCTGAGGGAAAAATGTTTATGGTAAAACAACTTTCAACATAAAAAAAGGAATTGTGCAAACAGTGCTGTATCCTCCTTAGAAGTCATACAATAATAATGCCTTGGTATAGCTACTGGTACATAGTCTCTTCACCTTTGACATCTAAGATAACTAGTAGCAAAATGCCCAAGGTTTCTTTGAAAAGTTGGACAATGAACACTTCACAAAAGAAACTGTACTCAGTTCATAAAAGGGAAAAAAAGAAAATCAAATCATTTGTGGTTATAATCAGATTTTCTCTAAGTTCTTTCATAGAATTTAATTACACTAGGAGAACAAAAGATTTTTATAGCTTACATTTTCATCCACATTTTTATCTTTCAATTTTGGATTGAGACCACGAACACGTCTACTCAAATCTGTTGAGATTCGATACCTAGAGAAAAAAAAATCAATTGTTTGTTAAAGTTTTTAAAGAAATAGAATTAGCAATCTGTAAATCAACAAAATGAAATAAAAATGTACAAATAAAATAAGTTCTTTTGCAAGACTGTACCTTGGCTTTTTATAGTACACATGGATTCCATTGTCTATAGCATCAACTTCCTCCACAAATCTTTTGTAGACTTTGTCAAAGATTTTGTCTGTGATAGGATCATTTTCTGGTAATCCCAAGAGTTTTCCCAACACTTCATGGCCAAAATAAAGGTAGATAAGTCCGGCTGAGCTGAGCTTTGTCACCGACTTTTTATGTGGCCTGAGACTATTCATGCATTCATGAAATGATCTAGAAGTTGAAAAAAAACAAAAACATCGTTTGCAACCCACATATAATATATATATTTTTTGTGTGCTCTGGTAATTATAATTTATATAATCTTTGTAATCAATTATAACTTGTAATGGACTTGATCTAGAGATGCTTACTGACTGACTTTCAAAAAGAACACAAAGAAGATATGATTATGAATCCTTCGTACAAAATGAACAATAACAAACAATTAACAAGCACAGCACTAAAAAATTATTATTTAGAAAATGAGGTTAAAGCGTGCGTGAATGGCAAAGTGAAAATAATTCTAATACCAATTAAGAATTATATGATTAGTTTCCATACTACTACTATTACTACAGATTCCATTGCATTAACACATAGCATAGACTACAACCCAGAAACAGAATGCTGAGTGATCAGGAATTGATTAGTTACTATTATTTACTAATAAAACTTATCTAATGTTGGATCATTATATAAGTGTATAATATTTCATTCCTGAAAAAAAACACCTTTGTTAGATCTAAAAGAATACAATGTGGCATATAAATTCAAAATGCTGATAAATATACAATACAAACTCCTCACCCACACCAGTTGATATTTTTATTTTGGCTAAATAATCTTCATAAAGAAAATGCAGTTATTATTAACAATGACAGATGAACAATGAATCTAGTGAACCTACTGATGTAAAAAGAAAATAAATTATCTGAATAGATAGTGGCCTCTAAAATATACCTAAATAAATAAATATAACAAGGCTGACAGAGTTAATAATAAAAAATGTTATAAATCCAATAAAACCCAAAGTAATACTTCTAATGAGTTATGAAAAATATTATATAGACATCAAAAGTGACAAACAAATATTTGAACTATTTTAAAGTCAGAAAACTTAACTCACCTTTGGTGATGGTCATAACGATGTTTATCGGGGTCAAACACACCACCAACATCGACAACAATATCACACTGTTCAAGCAACTTGGTATCTCGTGTTCTGAAGAAAGTGAAAAGTTGAACCATGTAAAAATATCAAAAAAATAATTTCAGAAGTGAAATAAAGTTGACTGTTTGCTAAATCTGTTATTAGATTACTAACAAATGTAATTTGCATCAAATTTTACACTATGTAAATTGTAATTTCGTGGTTTTTCTAATGTCAATAAATGAAAATGTCAAATAAATTCTGTTGACTTTCACTATATATATCTTACATATTTTTCCAGCTCTATCTGTGTATAACACATTCCTTCGAGTACATGATCAGCTTTACCTTCGAGCACAAGTATTATTTTCCTACACGGCCAGCTTTATGTTGCATTGTTTTTTGGAGCGAGCCATTATTAGCTTTTAAATTTCCTTAGCCAAGCAGAAATGTCTTCAATTTCAGCCTTATATTGTTTGTTTAGTTTCTGCTGCTATCTTTAAATCTTTAGTGATTTCTAGTTTACTATTCAGTGATATACATTAAAAAAAAATTATAATAATCTGTTTCTATTTATGATAAAAATCAGAGATGTATATCTGAAAGCATATTAAATATATTTGCTTTTATTTATGATCAAAAGCAGTTATGTACATGCATTTGTTTCTATTTCTGCTCAAAGCAGTGACCACCTAAAGAGGTGAGTGCCAAACTTCACCCCTTTCTGCCAGCCCTCCACCTCAAACACAAGTGTGAGGCGGTGGTCCCACTGGAGCACTCCTGATAATATAACATCTGATGACAAAATGATCAATGCAAGCTCCAGTGGTGACAGTAAACTGCTATCAAAATTTGCACACACACAAAGCAGTGACATACATTAGGATACATATTAGAAACGTGTTTCTATTTTAAGACTGTATCAGTGTATGCAAGCAAACATCTGCACACTTGCCATGAGCTAACTATAAATTCAAGTATTAAATAAAAAAATTTTAAACCTTTTTGTAGAAATATCCAGTTCAAGTGTCTACAAAATAAACAGATCCCACAAGGGGAAAAATCTAAAATGTTAGAAGAACCATGACATGGGTAAATTATTCTTCACTGAAGAGACTTATAAAGTTAATTTCTGATAAAAAGAAAAATAAGCGTCATTTTAAAAAATCTACTCCATGAAAACGCACGAAAATTTCAATCATTTCTTTATTATGCAAAGCATGTGCTGTAACTTTATTAGTACCAGTGTAAAAAGTTAACTGTTACCTTACAATCTCTGCATCTTTGTAGACAGGAAGCTGCTTTAATAGGAAGCACGCCAGAACTTCATCACAGTGGAATGTTCCATTATGGGTACCAATTTTTGTCATTGTATGTGATATTTTTGCTGGAGGTTTCCAAATCATGTCAAAGAATGCTGAAAGTTGTAGCAGTGCTGATCTTGTACCAATATTATGGAACTTCCTGTATTAATTATTGCTTACATTTAAATTTTTTTTAAAACTAGATGTAGAATAATAAGCATTAAAATGCACTTAGATGTTGTAATTGAGAAATAAAAATTAAGTTTAAAATGATATATGGCTTCAAAGAGAAAATACAAACTTCCTGTCACTAAAGTGTGAGATAAAGTGTCATATATTCCTAGTGATGAGGGATCAATATCAACATTATTTTTTCCCTTATTTAATTTTAGTTGTCTTTAATTTACATTATTCTGCTACCATTTTGATTTTGCTTAATTTATATAGTCCACAAGAGTGTGCATGATATAAAAAGAACACCTCTGTTATCTCAGTTCCCATTTGCCTTTCTTAGTGTGAGCATCTAACAATGCTGATATGATTTAAATACTAATAGTTTCAAGAATCATTTTGACAATACCAGACTTTTGCCTTACGCAGAGACATAGAACCTAACCCAAATAAAATGCAACTCCACTTTCACTGAATTAAACGGTGTTTGTTGTTTTGTAATTAAAGCAAGCCATAGCATCTCAAATGCTTCTTGATACTTATAATTTAAAGTATGTCATCAAATCTCAAACGCGTCGCGATCCCTTTTCTTTTATCAATAATCAGTCAAGAGCCCTATATCTGAAAAAATATCTAAAATACATTTTCTTTGTTGATATGCAAATGTCATTTGCATTTTTCTTTTGGTGGTGGTTTATTCAGTAGACAAGATGATTTGAAAAGTGTAGTGCAACTAGTGGATCAGTATGCATTCAAGTCAACAATAGTAATCAGTTAAAATCAGTGCTAATGTGTGTGTTACAGTCTTAAGCATGAAACACCACTATTTTTGCTTTACAGCATCACAACCAGCAAAAAGTGAATGAAGAAATATAAATATCTTTTTTATTTACAAAGCATTTCTTTCTCTTTCAAAGAAAAATTCCTGAACATTTCATCAAGGTATGAACATAGTGTTGATTTGGGTTGCTGATCAAGGATGGGTTTCTATACTATAGTTCACAAGTTTTTATTTATCTATTATAGTATTAATAGTATGAACTCATTCAGGTATTAAATATTCAGTTGAACTTAATATATTCAATGAATAAATTTATTTTAAAGTATAAGAAATAAAAGTATACATTTTCCTATTGACATTTTATGTTAATACAGACTTGACTTTTTAAGTGCATGCCTGTTCATGTAGACATATTAGTCATTCATTTTCATTAAATAAAAAAAACAGTTATTTTTTTTTTTAAATGTACACTTTCAACAACCCCTTTTTACTCATTACTGTCTCCATCATTTCAATCCCACATTAAATTATCTGTCTTTCAAATATGTGACTTTTGACATTATTCAGATTATTGCTTTTGTTTTAACTCTCTTCATTTTATTCAATCACTAATGTGTTGTTTTTTTTAAAAAATCATTGCTGTATTCTATGGGTAATCATTATGTCTACATAAGAGCATTAATTACATGCATTGATTTTAAGACTGAACAAGAAATGTCAACAAAATATGTTTTCTCTTTAATGATGTGAATTGTGATTTATCAATTTGCTGGTCACGTGATCACAATGCTTTTATTATTTTTGTTGTTGTCATTCATCTTTGAAAATACAATTAGTAAATTAGTAACTCCAGCAAATAGCAATAGGCCTACAGCTTATTTCACATGCAACATTTTGTTGCTTATATGTATTTTCTGGTCAGCACAGAGCACTGCAATTTACTTTAGGGTTAGTCAGGTTAGTGAGCCCACTGTGGCTTTCAAAGAATAGATGTACTTATCCATATACAGTGTCCTATCAAAAGTAGTCATAAATATATTATCTGACGTGAAGCAGTTCTATCTGTCGAAATTAGTTTTAAAGCTATATCCATTTGCTAAAATTACATGATGAAATTTATAAATACATAGGGATAATGGCGTACAATTACAAATAATACATGCTTTATCAATGAGATGAAACTCATCAAGCAATTGAGGGATGCATATAAGTAGTGATGGTATTAATATCTGAATACAAATAATTATTCAACAATTTTTCCTTTCGGTGTTTTCTCATAAACACCTGTGAATGAAGAAAAATAAAATTAATGTCTTTTTATAGTTACAATGCATTTCTTTCTTAAGTTGATATCACACACACCACCTTATGAATCTGCATCATTATAAAACAGCCTTACTAACTACTATATAAATAGTATGATTATTTTTACTACAAATAGTGCTGCTCTACTACACTATTACAACTATTTTTCTTAATTTCTGAAAATATTCTCATCGACTAGAAAAGAAGAAAAAGCAACAAAATTATTAGGTTGGCAATGTGCGCTTTTTAGTTGTTAGCACTGATTTCCACTGAATCAGCTGCTCATTAAAACTACCAAATATATAAAAATTAATCGCTGAAAATAAATTATGGAATGATAAATCGAAAAAGTATTGTTAATAGAGTTAATTTTTTCACATTTACCCCACAAAGAAAGAGAATGGCATCATTAGAAGTCTGACGCAACAATTCTTCATTCGGATAAACATTAAAAAGTCAAACCGGTCAATATTTGGACAAATAATTATTTTAATGATTTTTTAAAAACAAGATTTTATTAATCAGAAGAAAAAACAAGAAGTTTTTAACAAAGATATATTTAAAGTAAAAAGATGTAAAATATCTTGAACTTTAGTTTATTGTACCTTGCTTTAAATGTTAAAAAATATAATATGAACTTCTCATATATGATTCAATAATTACATTTAGCTTTTTAAAAAAAACACCTCAACATAATGCATTTTGAAAGTTTTTATATTTTCGAAAAGATTTTCGAAAAGACTAAAATCAGTGCTAATGTGTGTGTTACAGTCTTAAGCATGAAACACCACTATTTTTGCTTTACAGCATCACAACCAGCAAAAAGTGAATGAAGAAATATAAATATCTTTTTTATTTACAAAGCATTTCTTTCTCTTTCAAAGAAAAATTCCTGAACATTTCATCAAGGTATGAACATAGTGTTGATTTTGGTTGCTGATCAAGGATGGGTTTCTATACTATAGTTCACAAGTTTTTATTTATCTATTATAGTATTAATAGTATGAACTCATTCAGGTATTAAATATTCAGTTGAACTTAATATATTCAATGAATAAATTTATTTTAAAGTATACGAAATAAAAGTATACATTTTACTATAGACATTTTATGTTAATACAGACATGACTTTTTAAGTGCATGCCTGTTCATGTAGACATATTAGTCATTCATTTTCATTAAAAAAAAAACAGTTATTTTTTTTAAATGTACACTTTCAACAACCCCTTTTTACTCATTATTGTCTCCATCATTTCAATCCCACATTAAAATATCTGTCTTTCAAATATGTGACTTTTGACATTATTCAGATTATTGCTTTTTTTTTAACTCTCTTCATTTTATTCAATCACTAATGTGTTGTTTTTTTAAAAAAAACATTGCTTTATTCTATGGGTAATCATTATGTCTACATAAGAGCATTAATTACATGCATTGATTTTAAGACTGAACAAGAAATGTCAACAAAATATGTTTTCTCTTTAATGATGTGAATTGTGATTTATCAATTTGCTGGTCAGGTGATCACAATGCTTTTATTATTTTTGTTGTTGTCATTCATCTTTGAAAATACAATTAGTAAATTAGTAACTCCTGCAAATAGCAATAGGCCTACAGCTTATTTCACATGCAACATTTTGTTGCTTATATGTATTTTCTGGTCAGCACAGAGCACTGCTATTTACTTTAGGGTTAGTCAGGTTAGTGCGCCCACTGTGGCTTTCAAAGAATAGATGTACTTATCCATATACAGTGTCCTATCAAAAGTAGTCATAAATATATTATCTGGCGTGAAGCAGTTCTATCTGTCGAAATTAGTTTTAAAGCTATATCCATTTGCTAAAATTACATGATGAAATTTATAAATACATAGGTATAATGGCGTACAATTACAAATAATACATGCTTTATCAATGAGACGAAACTCATCAAGCAATTGAGGGATGCATATAAGTAGTGATGGTATTAATATCTGAATACAAATAATTATTCAACAATTTTTCCTTTCGGTGTTTTCTCATAAACACCTGTTAATGAAGAAAAATAAAATTAATGTCTTTTTTTAGTTACAATGCATTTCTTTCTTAAGTTGATATCACACACACCACCTTATGAATCTGCATCATTATAAAACAGCCTTACTAACTATTAAGTAAATAGTATGATTATTTTTACTACAAATAGTGCTGCTCTACTACACTATTACAACTATTTTTCTTAATTTCTGAAAATATTCTCATCGACTAAAAAAAAAAAAAGCAACAAAATTATTAGGTTGGAAATGTGCGCTTGTTTAGTTGTTAGCACCGATTTCCAGTTCCACTGAATCAGCTGCTCATTAAAACTACCAAATATATAAAAATTAATCGCTGAAAATAAATTATTGAATGATAAATCGAAAAAGTATTGTTAATAGAGTTAATTTTTTAAACATTTACCCCACAAAGAAAGAGAACGGCATCAGTAGGAGTAAACATTAAAAAGTCAAACCGGTCAATATTTGGACAAATAATTATTTTAATGATTTTTTAAAAACAAGAAGTTTTTAATAAAGATATATTTAAAGTAAAAAGCTGTAAAATATCTTGAACTTTAGTTTATTGTACCTTGCTTTAAATGTTAAAAAATATACTATGAACTTCTCATATATGATTCAATAATTACATTTAGCTTTTAAAAAAAAACACCTCAACATAATTCATTTTGAAAGTTTTTATATTTTCTAAAAGACTGTCTTGATTTAATTTTTAAAAATATATACATAGAAATGTTAATGTTTTCAAAATATTCAGTTAAAGTTTTAATATTCTTTGCCGCCACCGGAAGTCGTACAAATGGTCTAGCTTTGTCTTTTAATTCACTGGTTGTTTTGTCGATTAGTGGTATGATTAAGTGTTTATTTGCTTAATTATAGTTAGCATTGCACACACTGTTGTGAATTGTGCGAATTCGTACTTTTTAACATATACTCTTGTTTAAATTATTTTTATTGTCATTATCATATGAAGTTACATAAATGTATCGGTCTCAAAATGTTTGAAACTATTACTGATTCAGTTTGATTGCGAGTGTGAGAATTTAAACTAAGTGTTGATGCTTAAAATCAATTAAATATACTTCAAACACGCTCACATAATTAGTTTATCCCTTTGTGTTACATGCTGTTATTTACTATTGCTTACTCTTAAATCATTAAGCAGTTGTAGAGTATACACAGATACAACCAAGGAGTGCATCAGTCTGTTCTATGAGCTGACTGAGGTGTTTCTGTTTCCAAACTGTCTTCAGCCTTGCCATTGCTGTTATTGTCAGTGCAATCCTGGACAGTATTTCTGGTTTTGATCCCTCGTTTGTTACGATGGCTCCTAAGTACTTGAATTTATTAACTGTTTCCAGTTCCTGATCACCAATCATGATATCAGTGCCAATGCCACTGGTGTTGTTGGTCATCAATTTGGTCTTCTCTGCAGATTTCTATACCAAAAGGAGTAGCTGTCCTGTCCAGTTTTGCTACCAAATGAGCTAGCTCCTCCTCATTTCCTGCAAGGCCATTGATGTCATCAGCAAAATGTAAGTTTGTTATTGTTCTGCCTCCAATACTGACAGTTCCTTCATGGTCTTCCAGAGCATCTGTCATGATTCTGTCATCTGTCAAGGAAAATGTTAAGAGAGTAGGTGAAAGCAACCACCTTGTCTGACTCTCACTGTTGTCCTGAACCAATCTCCTATTTGGCCATTGAAGCAGATTGCCATGGTGGTCTTGCTGTAAAGGCTTTCTGTGACTGATCAGATTGGCATTGATGTTGTACAGCTTCATAGTGGACCAAAGGGATGCATGCCATACCCTGTCAAACGCCTTCTTAATGTGTCATATCCATGTCTTATAGTAATGTGTCACATCCAACTTTTCTACTAATGCGTCATCATCCAACTTTTCTACTAATGCGTCATCATCCAACTTTTCTACTAATGCGTCATCATCCAACTTTTCTACTAATGCGTCATCATCCAACTTTTCTACTAATGCGTCATCATCCAACTTTTCTACTAATGCGTCATCATCCAACTTTTCTACTAATGCGTCATCATCCAACTCTTCTACTAATGCGTCATCATCCAACTTTTCTACTAATGCGTCATCATCCAACTTTTCTACTAATGCGTCAACATCCAACTCTTCTAAGTAAGGAAGTCAGCAGCATTCAACTATTCTATTGACGCAGGGTACGAAGAGCCATTATCCAGCTGAGAGATAGATAAGTGCACAGATAGACAAGTAGAGTGATTGAAATACAGATAGATAGGCAGACATATAGGTAGAGAGATAGATAAGTGCACAGATAGACAAGTAGAGTGATTGAAATACAGATAGATAGGTAGAGAGATAGATAAGTGCACAGATAGACAAGTAGAGTGATTGAAATACAGATAGATAGTCAGACATATATGTAGAGAGATAGATAAGTGCACAGATAGACAAGTAGAGTGATTGAAATACAGATAGATAGTCAGACATATATGTAGAGAGATAGATAAGTGCACAGATAGACAAGTAGAGTGATTGAAATACAAATAGATAGGCAGACATATAGGTAGAGAGATAGATAAGTGCACAGATAGACAAGTAGAGTGATTGAAATACAAATAGATAGGCAGACATATAGATAGAGAGATAGATAAGTGCACAGAAAGATGATTAGATAAACATGGAGGGACAGCTAGAGATAAATAAACATATGTATTAAGAGATAAATAAACAAATATTAAGAGATAAATATGTGTATTAAGAGAGAAATAAAGAGTTAAAGAGATATATCGGGTGGAATGTAGATTGTGTTGATAAACAGACGGACCATCTGATTGGCGAGATTGCTGTTAAGATAGACAGAATGAAGGCATGTAAACAGAATCCCAATATATCATTTCTTTCTTTCTTTGTCGGCTCCAACCTGTAAGCGTAACGCTAAATACGAGAACAAGTCTTGATGGAAAGGACTGTTTATCTGGACACGGTTCAGCGACTTTGGTGGGGTTTTTTTTTGTTGATAAAGTACACAGATGGACAAGCTTGCGGCAGGCTTCGACGTTCCCGATACGCCAGTATCTCATGGAAAGACAGACAAAACCAAAACATATTTACTGGCGGCTGATGAGTTTTCAAGAGATTTCTATCAGTTTTAAACCCGTTATCTCCCAGGCCCACTATAAAATGTTTTTCCACTCAAAGCCACAATACAAGCTTTCATCACCCACGACCACTGTGCACACGTTTTTGTTACTTAGGACCAGTGTGATTTGTGGACGTGACTATAAATGTCAATGTCGTGTGCCCCACCCCAATCCTCTCGCACCTGCAACTTAGGCACATATGCAGTCACTGATCGATATGACTGGTCATTCCCTAGGTAGACCTTTAGGTAGATAGGAGCAAGACCCCAGGCGGAAGTGGGTCGCCTGTTAACAATAACAAGGACGATACGTACATTACAAAATTAATTTACATGAAACAAAGATGATAAGAATGACACAAGAAGTGAATGGAAAATTAATAAATGATTTATATACATGTAAATAAAATAGAATACTGAAAGGTCAGTCATATAACAATCACAAACAATCAATCCTAAACTAACTGGGAAGATTTAGCCTACCGCTTACTATTACTAATTAATTATTCTTTGTTCATCACTATTACTAATTAATTATTCTTTGTTCATCACTATTACTAATTAATTATTCTTTGTTCATCACTATTACTAATTAATTATTCTTTGTTCATCACTATTACTAATTAATTATTCTTTGTTCATCACTATTACTAATTAATTATTCTTTGTTCATCACTATTACTAATTAATTATTCTTTGTTCATCACTATTACTAATTAATTATTCTTTGCTCATCACTATTACTAATTAATTATTCTTTGCTCATTACTATTACTAATTAATTATTCTTTGTTCATCACTATTACTAATTAATTATTCTTTGTTCATCGAGGGATTCCCTTTTGTTTAATAAAGTTAATTCTGAACGCGACTGTTCATCAGTACGCTATTGTATTTGTATTGTATTGTACTGTTCGTCTGTTCGTCCATTTATTCACTTCATGATACTCACTCACAACACACACCGCCAATAAAACGTTCCTTGGCATGACAATAAAACTGGGCCCCACCCAAACATCAATGGTGTATGTCATGTGTGTCTATGTAACAACCTGACACGACGTATTACTGGCACATGTCAAACGGGCTTTTGTTGGAGTATGCACTGGAGTGGGCCAAAACAGGCCTTACCCCTTGCTTGTCTGACATCAGTTCGTACCCGGCGTGGAGAAGTAACATTCATACTTTACAAATGAAAAAAAAATCTTTCAACCACCTGTGCGTTAAACAAACAAAACTGTAATCTCTGCCTTCCCCACCCCAGTACTCCTTCTCCCACTTTACCCCATTACAGTATTCTGGTTTTACGTCATCTGCGTACCGCTCATCAACGCGTCATCATGATCAAGTTCCAAAGGTCAACCTAAAACTTGAAATCGTCTTTTCCTTTCCACCTTAACCCTTTTCTGGTTGCACGTCGAGATAAGTGTGTGATTCCCAGTTTTGGAAACATCCGGTTCAGCCGCAATGAAACCTGGGATGTATTCAACACTGATAACAGAGCGGTGTCTACGACAAAATAAGCTTTTATCAAGCAATTCCAGCATTGTCCTTTGGCGCCTTTCTGACATGAATAGCTGTAACAAAATATAGTTTTTGAGAGCTATTCCAGCATTGTCCTTTGGCGCCTTTCTGACATGAATAGCTGTAACAAAATATAGTTTTTGAGAGCTATTCCAGCATTGTCCTTTGGCGCCTTTCTGACATGAATAGCTGTAACAAAATATACTTTTTGAGAGCTATTCCAGCATTGTCCTTTGGCGCCTTTCTGACATGAATAGCTGTAACAAAATATAGTTTTTGAGAGCTATTCCAGCATTGTCCTTTGGCGCCTTTCTGACATGAATAGCTGTAACAAAATATACTTTTTGAGAGCTATTCCAGGCACTGTCGACGTCGTTTTGATAAGCAATGACCGAAAACACGGAGGTGTGTGTGTGTGTGTGTGTGTGTGTGTGTGTGTGTGTGTGTGTGTGTGTGTGATGGAAAGAAGAAAAAATCAAAAGAAAAAGCAGCTTCTGGAACAATGAACCTAAGTGGAATACCATATGATTTACGCGTCCACACAGAACATTTTCCCCATCCCCATTGTAAAAGCGAAAGGAATTTTTTTTTTAATGCGGGACAGCCACTGAGGCCTGTTTCTGTTTATTTTTAAAAAAAACTTTCTTCATGCCGTTGTGTTAAGTTATTTGTGTTTGATCAAATTTTTAAAAAAAAACGTATATCTTTCGAGAAATTATTTGTGTAATGTGGGGTGGTGGTGGTGGCGGTTCAGAAGAGCATCACAGTATTGAAGCTGTTATCAAGTCTGTTTCAAATTTCAGCTGTTTCAGGGATGACCTTGAAGACTCCAATTTACTTCAAAAAGTATTGGGAAATGCGTTTTACCTGTATTTTAAGTGTGTCTATGTATAGTAGGGGTATAGAGGGGGAGGGATGCAAGATACAAAATGCGATGAGAACACACACACATGCACTACACCCTTGCATAATGACCTTGACCTGATACATAATAACAGCCATTACATAGAGTGCTCGATATACAGGAATTGGAATTACATTTGGAAGCCATCGTCCAAATTATCTGATATGGATAATTATTTTACCACTAAAAGTACACTATAACATTGAAATATCAAAATTTTAAAAAAAGTACATTGATACAAAAGTCAGCAAGAAAGAGATATATTTTACTTGAAAGAATATTTAGAAAAAAGAAATAATTTTACTCGTTCAGAAAATTCGTTTGTTTTCACTGCATTTGAAGCGTTTGGCGATTATTTCTTAGTCTTCATATCTATTTTCTGTTCTTCCTCTTTAGAAGGCTCTAATTCATTTTGAAATTATAAAATAATTTATTACTGGCCCAACAAAACAGAGTTCTAGAACTCCAGAATCATTGATTAATTTTTGATGAGAACCTAGTCCTAGAGCTAGAAGTGAAATGATTGGCCACCTCAAACGCATCGTAAGAGGATATAAATAACCATTGACTAATTGTTGGCGAGAACCTAGTCCTAGAGCTAGAAGTGAAATGATTGGCCACCTCAAACGCATCGTAAGAGGATATAAATAACCAATGACTAATTGTTGGCGAGAACCTAGAGCTATAAGTGAAATGATTGGCTACCTCAAATGCATCGTAAGAGGATATAAATAACTATTGACTAATTGTTGGCGAGAACCTAGTCCTAGAGCTAGAAGTGAAATGATTGGCCACCTCAAACGCATCGTAAGAGGATATAAATAACCATTGACTAATTGTTGGCGAGAACCTAGTCCTAGAGCTAGAAGTGAAATGATTGGCCACCTCAAACGCATCGTAAGAGGATATAAATAACCATTGACTAATTGTTGGCGAGAACCTAGAGCCATAAGTGAAATGATTGGCCACCTCAAACGCATCGTAAGAGGATATAAATAACCATTGACTAATTGTTGGCGAGAACCTAGAGCCATAAGTGAAATGATTGGCCACCTCAAACGCATAGTAAGAGGATATAAATAACCATTGACTAATTGTTGGCGAGAACCTAGAGCCATAAGTGAATGATTGACCACCTCAAACGCATCGTAAGAGGATATAAATAACTATTGACTAATTGTTGGCGAGAACCTAGAGCTATAAGTGAAATGATTGGCTACCTCAAATGCATCGTAAGAGGATATAAATAACCTGGATGCAATTTCGTTGCATGAGATCTCACTCACTCTTTCATTTGGCTGTGCAGTTCCATGGTAACTGGATTCCGCCTGAGAACCAACCACTAAGCACATAGCAAATTAATACTATCAGAAAATAAATTCCAGATAAGTCCAATTCGCGAAGCAGATTATAGTTAGTGTGATTAATGTTGTATGATGGGAAAATATTCCCACAAATATATTTTATATAAATTTTCATTTTGTGGAATGAGTGCGTATTACGTCCTGTTTACTGAGAAGGGAAGCCCTGGAAGGAATGAGAGACATGTGGGGAAGATTTAGGGACTGGCGTTTGATGTCTGCGGTGTTTGAAGTCTGCGAGCGCGGCGGTCAGCGTGTGGTCAGTGCGTACGCTTAGCGGGTGGTTAGAGTTGTTAGAGGGACATAATCATCTTAGAGCTAATGAATTGAACAGGTCAGAAGCTGGTCTAAGCAGGGTAATAAAAACCACAGTGAAAATGTTATCTTCACTACTTCCTGAAAAATCGTCTGAGGGTGACGACTGAAAGGGTAGTCCGCCCAAAACAACACTGGGTCGTATATGAGAGAAGAAAACCCTGGCTATATAGGTAAAAGCGTCTTTGTATTTGTGTGAATGGTTAAGTTTTATTAGGTTGTTATATACTATGTTTTATTTTGAAAATGTTAATATTCTTCCTTTCAGAGGCCTATGCTAAACTTAGTAATTATTAATCGAGCACTGGACTGGACACTTAGGCTTTGCAATTGTTTGTGTTGCAGGTTTTTTTTTCTGGTTATTGTGTATTCTCGGCTGCTCGTTTATAGCTGCCTGTTGTTTGCCTGTGTGGCTGTGCCTGTGTGGCCGTTCTACTTGTCCCGGCTGAATTGGGACGTGTCGATCTATTGGCTGGAAAATTCAAGTCTACAAGACTGACGTCATTTCTGTGCTTAAGCTAAGTGCCTATTCAGACAGTGACTTCAGTCCAATGAACTGGCTTAGGATGAACTGAGTTTTCTAAATCTTGTTAACCTTTTCCTTTTATTAAATTTCTTGTTATTATTTTAAAACGCGTGTTTGTTAGTTCTATCGTTATTTTCGTAGTTCAAGTGATACTGTAATGAGTACGTCTTGTCCTCTGTTCGTTAATTGTAATCATTATATATATATTATCCATAAACATTAAATCTCAGCTAAATCTGAGTTGGGGGCGGAGCCAAATTGGCGACGTACCAGTATATCAGCGTAACGGTTGCAGATATACATATTTAACCAGTGACCCATACTCTGCACCGGCACTTGTAGATGTCTTGTATCATAGCTAATTATACAGAGTTGGTATAAGTCATTATTACAAAGTCACCCCAGAGTATAGCGGCGACAATTAACTACACTAACACAAAGCTAAATTCAAAATTAATCAAAATATAAAAGCGAGATATATTTCCAATCAAACCAACTCTAGGCAAATACATTGTATTGAAAGTAAACTCAAGAAATTAATTGTATCAGAAAGTAAACTCAAGACAAATTAATTGCCATCAGAAAGTAAACTCAAGACAAATCAATTGCATCAGAAAGTAAACTCAAGAGAAAATATGTTAATGAAATAAAAAACAGGCCAATCCATCCTTTGTTAAAAGAAAAACATAAAGTAATTATCGAGCAAATTCAGTCCATCAAATCCAAAGAACTGGCAAATTTAGTCCATCAAATCTAAAGAATGGGGCAAATTCAGTCCATCAAATCTAAAGAATGGGGCAAATTCATTCCATTAAATCTAAAGAATCGGGCAAATTCAGTTAACTAAGTCTAATGAATTGGGCAAATTCTGTCCATCAAATATAAAGAATCGAGAAAATTCAGTCCGTCAAAACTAAGAAATCTGGCAAATTCAGTCCACCAAGTCTAATGAATTTGGCAAATTCAGTCTATCAAATCTAAAGAATCGAACAAATTCAGTCCATCCAAAATAAAAAATCGGGTAAATTCAGTCCATGAAATACTTTAAATATTAAGAAATTCAGCCCAATTTAAGGTAGAAATCAACAACACAAACATAATGAAGCAATTTAGTTCATCAAACTCGATTAGAAATACCACCAGACTGAAAAGTTACTTTTACTGAACGGTGTACAAAAAGAAAATGAATCTTAGTGAACGCTGTACAAAAAAAAAAAGTATTAGTGAACGCTGGCAATTTACACGACAAATGTTCGCCTTTCAAAATGATAAATTTGATACAATGAGAGGTACGAAGAAAAAATGTTCATTGTCATGACATTCCAGACAAGTAATGCTATTTTAATGATACCCTTTTCTTGTTGGAACTTATGAAAGTGTAATATTCTAACATCATTATATATAAAGCAATTTCAGCTTGTTAATGAAACCAGCGTATTTTGTTGGAACTGATGAAAGTTTAATGTTCTAGCATTATTATAAAGCAATTTCAGCTTGTTAATGAAACCAGCGTATTTTGTTGGATGGATCCTTATTTTACTAATAAGGTGTAATTTTAATATGAAATATTCATGCATATAAATACGTAATGTTTCTGTAAAAATTACACATTTCTTTGTCATTTCTAAATCTGAATCTATCCATATATCTATCTATCTATCTGTCTATCTATCTATCTGTCTGTCTGTATCTGTCTATTTATCTATCTATCTGTCTGTCTGTCTCTGTCTATTTATCTATCTATCTGTCTGTCTGTCTGTCTCTGTCTATTTATCTATCTATTTGTCTGTCTGTCTCTGTCTATTTATCTATCTATCTATCTATCTGTCTGTCTGTCTCTGTCTATTTATCTATCTATCTATCGCTACTCAATGCGAAGAGTACGTTTGGTTTATTTTTTGTTTTCTAACACTTTAGTATTCAGGAACACGAGATGGTGTATTCATTCAGTGTTGGTTTCCTTTTTCTCTCTTGCTGTCTCTCTCTCTCTCTCTCTCTCTCTCTCTCTCTCTCTCTCTCTCTCTCTCTCTCTCTCTCTCTCTCTCTCTCTCTCCTCATTCTCTTCCTCCCTGTCTCTCTCATACAAACACACTCACATAAATTTTGCACAAAAAAAAAAAAAAACAGAAGCACGACTACCCTTGAATTTATATTCAAAACCACTCAAAATACAAACTCGGAGTGCACACCAGTTTTATTAAATTTTGCAAGACATTTCAAAGATACCATCACAAGCATTCATCTGACGTCAATGCTCGTGCGAGATGTTAACAAGATGCTCAATGACATCAAAATAAAACAAAAAGGAAGAAATCACAAGAGGCAAACAGGTAAACTACTTTGGACAAAGTAGCTAACGCACAAAATAGTTATTATTCAATCCGATAACAAAAAGTCATTTTATAAATTCGAAAAATACATGATAACTAAAGACAATAAATTGTCTCAATGTGCTGGTATATATATATATATATATATAATAAAAATATTCCTGATAAAGTAATGACCTACATATAATTCAGGAAACTGGGCCAACTCGACTGAAAGAAAAACATCTTGATTCTGGCCAAATTGACGTGGACTCCATTATTTTGCTTGGCATTAATTCGAATAATCATAATTGGTGAAAAAGTCATATTAAAAGTGTAGTGTCCTCTTTGCTATGCTTGTGATGAAAGTATTACATGAAAACAAAATCAAAATAATTTACACACCAATAAGATTGTAAAGCACAAATATGTCATCAAACTCTAGGTGTCGCTTTATGTCACCATCTTCAAAATCTAGGTGTTGCTGTGTCACTATCATCAAACTCTAGGTGTCGCTATGTGTCACCATCATCAAACTCTAGGTGTCGCTATGTGTCACCATCATCAAACTCTAGGTGTCGCTATGTGTCACCATCATCAAACTCTAGGTGTCGCTATGTGTCACCATCATCAAACTCTAGGTGTCGCTATGTGTCATCATCATCAAACTCTAGGTGTCGCTATGTGTCACCATCATCAAACTCTAGGTGTCGCTATGTGTCACCATCATCAAACTCTAGGTGCCACTATGCGTCACCATCATCAAACTCTAGGTGTCGCGATATGGTATCATCATCAAACACTAGGCGTCGCTATATGCTACTATTATCGAACACTAGGTGTCGCTATATTCCACCTCATAAGAGACACATTTTGTCGGGAGTAAACGCTTAGCTTATTAGTGTCCCTTCCGGGCTTTCGCTGCCAGAACAAAATAAGTAGCACCAAACTGAGACATTAACTTGTCATCACCTAAACTTGAATAACTTTTGAGTCGTCAGGGTCCTCCAGTGGTTCCAGCAGGATGATCCCACTCCCCACACCTCAAATGAATCATTGGCATGGCTACAGCAGCGTTTCCCTGACCGACTGATCAGCCGCAGGCGTGACCCGGAGTGGTCGCCGCATTCACCGGACTTGAATACCCCAGATTTTTATCTCTGGGGATACCTTAAGGACAGGGTATATGGCAACAATCCCCAGACTATCCCTGACCTGAAGGCAGCAATCACAGCAGCAATAAGAGTGATCCCAAGGAAGGAATGCGGGAGGGTCATCGAGAACTTTGCCCGCCGGATCCGGGGAGCTCATTTGGAGCACATTTTGAAGCGCCAATGAAACAAAGAGTTTTTGTTGTATAGACTTGAAACTTTGGAGATGTCTGCTACACAGGCCTGACCTAATGTAGCTAAAGTTTTGTGTCGATCTAAATAAACGTTTGGAAGTTATTCGTTTTTTGGTGATGACCGTTTTCTTTTGTGTCACCCTGTACTACTCAATATGATTTCATGTTTGCTGACGTCATAAAGATAGGTGCTGATACAAATGATGCTGAAGTGAAATAAGTATTTATAATTATTTCGCTCAGCTGGAAACAAATGACTTAATTTATTTTAAGATGCGATTTCCGAGGAGCAGTATGTGTCGAAATGCCTTGTTTATATCAGTTGTATGCAGACGATGATGATGATGTAGACGATGATTACAATGGTGAATAATAATAATAAAAATCTAAACTTTTTGCAATTGTTTATTCTTTTTCCTTTCGTTTGCCAGTTTTTATTATTTATTCCTTTCCTGATAAACTGTTATGTGCAAAGGAAAATGACTTTCCAGCGAAAATAGAATATCATATCTTTAAGAAGATGCTATCAAACTTTCAAGACCCAGCAACAGTTTCTTAAGCAGGACTTATGATAGCAATAGTTGCTTAAGCAGGACTTATGACAGCAATAGTTGCTTAAGCAGGACTTATGATAGCAATAGTTCATTGTGATAGTGGGTTGCTTAAGCAGAAACATGATAAATACATATTTATTGTAACATAAATCAATGGCGTTATAATGAATACAGGGCGTGACGACTGTTTATATATTTTACTGTAAATGCATCAAGCGTGACTTAGTACAGCACGACCACAGTAAAAACGGCAAAACTTCAAAGTACTACGTAAGAAGTTTTTAATCGCTTTCATATTCTTTTTTCCAACTTTCCCCTGTTTCTACTTTCTTTTTCAATCTTCACACACACACACGCACGCAGGCACGCACTTTCTTATACAAACAACTCAAATGTCATTTATAATATACCAATCCAAGATTAGATGTAAGGAAATGAATGAATTATTTAAAAGACACATTAAAAATACAACTACAAAAAATAAGACTGCAACACATTTTTTTAAATGAAATAAAATTGAAGTTATATTTCAAAGGCACCATGGAAATATGAATGATATTCAGCAGTAAGCAAATTTGGAGGAAAAAATACTTTGCAACATTTCACACTTTATGAGAACGAAACTGTGTTAAGCAAAGAAAAGCGCGCACACGCACGCACGCACACACACACACACACACATACACATACACACACGCGCGCGCGGCAAAATACTAATACACAAAAATAAATGAAATGCCATTTGAATAATCCATTCGATCTTTCTGTTGAGTACCGTGATTAAAAGACGTTGGCCATTAAGAAATAATAATAATGATGATGATTATGATGATAATAATAATAATAATAATAGGTGTCAGGCTCTATGTATCTCGAAAAATGGGAGGCCGAGGTCTCAAGAAAATCAAACATGTCATTGAAGGTGAAGTCATAGGCCTTGTTGACTACATCTGGAATAACAACAAAGATGATCCACTGATAGAAGCAGTAAAGATGAGTGGACTATTCCAACCCCCAGAAACAGACAAAGAAACATGGAAGAAAACAACGAAGCAAGAACTAGCACGTACCTGGAGCCAGAAACCTCTGCATGGCCAATATGTACGACAAGCTGACGAAATATCAACAAAGCAATCAACGTACAAATGGTTGAAAGAGGCAGGATTGAAAGCAGAAACAGAAGCACTCATAACAGCTGCACAAGATCAAGCACTCAACACCAAATCACACAAAACTAAAATCATGAAAATTTCAAATGATTCCAAATGTCGACTCTGCAAATCCATGGATGAGACAACAGAGCACATACTATCTGGATGTCAAGTTCTGGCTGGAAAGGAATACACCAAACGACACAATGAAGTGGCAAAACACATACATAGAAATCTGTGTGAGAACTATGGCATACAAACCCCAGAAAGAGCATGGATGCATCAACCAGAAGCAGTCACCGAAACAGAAGAAGTCAAAATACTGTGGGACTTCGAGATAAGAACAGACCGGGTGATTCCTGCACGAAGACCAGACATTGTAGTTCTCAATAAGTCCAACAGAACAGTAACAATTATTGATGTCGCTGTTCCAAATGATAGAAACATAAAAACAAAAGAAAGAGAAAAAATAGAAAAATACCAAGACCTCAGATTAGAAATCCAGAGACTGTGGAATGTAAAAGCAGAAGTGATACCTATAGTGATAGGAGCCTTGGGGAACATAACATCTGAATTGGAAGGCTACCTGAATAAACACCCTGGAAACTCGCTCCACTACTCAAAGCAGCGCTCCTCAGTAAAACCTTGGATCTCCCAGAATCTTGGTAAGATTCCGAGACCTTGGATCACAACCGACAGTCAAACAGAAGTCGTTGAAAGAGGCTGAATAATAATAATAATAATAATAATAATAATAATAATAATAATAATAATAATGATGATGATGATAATACAAATTTGATAAAAATATACTCATATTTCACTATAGTATAATTATTATTAATGTTATTATTAACCTTGTATCTAATATTATACTGTAACTATTACAACAGCTTCTATTTTATAGATTATGTTTGTTGGAGTGCTGCCTGCTACTGCTCATAAAATATAAATAAAAATAAATTATTATTATTATTATTATTATTATTAAAACGTGATTCACTAAATAAAAAACCCATACAAATCTATGCAATCTTTCTTACTAAATGACTCACTACTGAAATGCAATACAACAGATTTATCAAGATATTACTGACGTTTGAAGTCTTTGTTCTATTAATTTTAAAAATGAAAGACTTATGATTGATCAGGCACAAAAGATAAAAGATTGCAATCTTTTAAGATATACAAAATATAGTACATTTATTTTATTTTTTTTAAAGGAAGAAAATAAAGCGATTTAATGTTTAGATCCAATTGTCCCACCAAACACACTAAAGGAGTCATAATACTACGTATGTATACACAGCCTCATAAACGCAAAATCTGAAATCCTCATTTATGCCTACCCACTCACTATTAACACCCAATACCCCCCCCCCCATCCCCTCTACCGAAAAGTTGTGCCGGAGTGGCACATTTTGTATTCTGTTCTGTATGACACTCCTTGAAAAACAGAAAAGCAAGTCGACCAAATCCCCGCAACTGTTGTCTTCACAGAAGCTGCACAACGAATCTGTCTGTATGTTGACTGCCGATATCGCCAGACTTATGTCCAGTTTCACTTTAGAAAGTTCAGGTATGTTTTTGTGAAAGTTCTACTAACCACTTTCTCTCGGTGATGTGGTTGTCACGTCATTACATGTCCAATACAAAAGTGCGACTTGATTCAAACTAATTTTAGGCAAAGATTGTCTCCCCTATTTACAGTTTGCTTTATGGCTAATAAGACGAAGCAAATCATATCAGAAGACTGTCAATATAGAAAGTAACAGAAATAGGAGATAACTAACAAAAATAAAATAATACTGATGACAATAATAAAGAAAAAGATTAAGATTTAAAACTAAAACAAATAAAACAAAAGACAGTTCTCTGGGAAAATATAAGCAAATAGCAATAAATATAAAAACAAAATAAATAAATCCACTTGGACCTACCCACCGACGGAGGGCAGTTGAGGGTGTGCGCCAAATTGGTGCGCTCTTTTTCACAACTTTCCGCCAGCCCTCCAGCCCTCCACGTCGGAGAGCAATGTGAGGCTGTGGGGTCCCACTGGATCACTCCAGATCAGATAACATCTTATGACGAAATGATCAACGCATGCTCCAGTGGTGAAGTTAAAATGCTATCGATCTCCACCCCACCCCGCTTCCACTTGGACCGAAGATATTGTTTATTTTATTTTAATAAATAAATCTAATTGGACATTAAGATATAATTATTTGTTTTATCTTAATTCTGATGACATAATGAAATGAAATAAATAAATCTAATTGGACATTAAGATATAATTATTTGTTTTATCTTAATTCTGATAGAAAATGACATAATGAAATAAAATAAATAAATCTAATTGGACATTAAGATATAATTATTTGTTTTATTTTAATTCTGATAGAAAATGACATAATGAAATAAAATGAATAAATCTAATTGGATATAATTATTTGATTCTTATGAAAATTAAAATATGAATCTATTTGGACCGAAGATAAATTGTTTGTTTTATTTTTATTCTGATGGAAAATAACATAATAAATGAAAATAAGTATATATATATATACTTGGACCGAATATAATAATTGTTTATTGTTTAAAATCTGATAGTAACATACTCCATGTCTGATCTCATTCGAAAACAAAATCTGGCCAAATCCTAGAGAGACAATCTCTACAACTCTCATCACAATCCGAGGGATTGCTGTAATATGTCTTCGTTTTGTTGACAGACGGCAAATTTCTTTCAAAATCAACTAAATCACTGCACTCATATTTAATATATTTTCCTTTTACATTGCCATAGAAGTTTATTAAATATCAAATGATAATTGTTTTAAAATGTTATTGTTCTTACTTACGTATGCATCGCAACTCTGTTGAATTTTTCAAGTCAAGGACATTCATTATTCTTGTTTCAATTTGTAGATTTTTTCACTCAATTACAGATTGTTCTTGTAACTTGCTTTAAAAAAATATTTTTTTAATTGTTCAAGGACACTCTTTATTCTATTTTCACTCCGTAGCTATTTTGCACTCATGTACATGTTGTTCTTGTTCTTTATTTTACAAAATCATTTTTCTTGTTCAAGGACACTCATTATTTTTGTTTCATTGTTTAGATATTTTGCACTCAATTCCAGGCTGCTCTTGTTCTTTGTTTAAAATTAAAAAAATATTTTTCTTCCTCAAAGACATCCATTATTCTTGTTTTATATCAATTTAACTAAAAGACTCTCTTTTTCCTTGTTTTAAAAAGTTCTTTAAAAGAATTCTCTGGCTTTTGACTATGGTAGTATTTTATTATTGTTTCCGGAAATTGAAGAAAAATAACACGATTTTTAAATCTTATTATTAGAGTAAGCATTATGATCGAATTTTTTTTTTTTTAGGTTACTGCTAATGTAAATTCATCCTAATACCCCTTCGTTAACTTGCCAAATAAGATATAGTTTAACTTTTTAATTCCATTTGTTTTTAATTCAACAACACTTTGTTTGGAGCCAGCTAAACATACTGCTTCCATGAATTAAACTTTTATTTTTATATTTTACTGATTGCGCAAATGTTCACAAGTGGTATAATACTAACCAAATATTGTCAAATCGGACTTTAAAGTACAAGCTACATACTTTTTCCTATCATGTTGAAAAGTACCGAGTATTCTAGGTAATAAAACTTTATACACACGCTTTAACTAAATAATACTTTTAATAACATTTATTATTTGGATGATATTTTCCCTTTGATATAACTAATTATCACCCTTATCAGTTACAGTTTCATGTGTGCTCGATAAAGCCAAAGAGGTAACATCACCTTTTTAAAACACATCGGATGTAGAGTGCAAAGCATATTTTACTCTCGACAGAGAGAAATGAGAGAAAAACGGAAGTTCACAAGAAAAGGCGTGCCGAATGGGAAGCCTTGCCATTTGACGACCACTACCCGTTGTTTATTTCCGCTTCCGGTAAGTTAACTTCAAACGCCTGTCAACTTGCTGGCGGGGATTTTGTCAAATAAATCGCTCGTGCCGCCCTTAGTGTCTTCACGAAGTCTGCGGCCTAATGAATGACCTTACTCTCTTTTTACACTTAGAGCATAAGAGTTCACGCAGTCTCTGTGTCTGTCTGTCAGGCTGCCTGCCTGGCTGGCTGGGTAGAGTTTCCGTTTCCGTGAAAAACTCCAGAACTGCTTAACACTTATAGCTGTCTCACACATTCACACATGAACGCTAAAATATTTCAAATAAAATTTAGAACAAGAATAATAATCAGTAACTGCCTACAGATGTGATAACGTAAATTTATAGTCATTGGCTGCCGAATCCGTGATACCCGAAGTTATTTGTACCATGGTATAAACCCATTACTCTGGGGGCATAAGCCGCGTATTCCATTCCCGGATAATAGGGATTCGGCCGGGGCATTTCTGCAGTTGTCATGTAGGGGTCTGAATAAGCAGCATATGTATAGGAGTCAGTGTAAATGGGGCTGGGTTGGGGTGCTGGAAGGCCCCCGGATAGAGTGGGCTGCAGCATCGACGACAATAGGGCGTTATTCATCTCTGTCTCTGTTACAGACTGGCACACACCTGAGGAAGAAAAGAGAAGGAAAATCAATCTATCTGTCTGTCCATCCGTCCATCAACCCACACATCTATCTATCTATCTATCTATCTATCTATCTATCTATCTATCTATCTATCTATCTATCTATCTATCTATCTATCTATCTATCGATAGATAGCCAGCCAGAAATTCACACATCTCTATTTATTTACTTATCTGTCTGTATTTCTCATCAATTCTTTCTTTTTTCTCACATTTTTTCATGGCACACATTGTCACACTTGACGAACTAAGATCGATCATCTTTAGATAAATCAGTCACATGACGATCGTCGTGAGATAAATCAGTCATCTGACGATCGTCGTCGTACCTTTATCGTCGGAGCGTTTCCTGGCGGAGTTGAGCAGCTGCAGTGAACTCGGCCTGTGCTGGGTTCGACCTCGTGAGCCGCAGGAAGGGTTCAAGTGTGAAAAGACTTCAACCATACCACTGTGAATAAAGAAATAGGAAACTTACATCCAGCGGCAAGAATCGACCGAAGACAGACATTCAAAGACAGAAACATGACAGAGAAAAGAATCGACCAAAGACGGACATATCCCAAAGATAGGACATTTACACCCAACAGGAAAGAATCGACCAAAGACTGATATACCTTTGATTGCATTATTTCAAGTATGTATTATTTTTAATTTATAAATATATTATTAGTAATAAATGTTTCTTTCAATAATTCTATGACATTTACATTCAGTTACATGAGTAGTTTTCGTTTTGTAAAAGTGTTTATCCTGAATGGTTTTGAAGAATAAGATCTACTACAGTAAGAAATGTACTGTTAAGAACCCGATCAAACCAATATTATCATCAATACTGGATAATTTATCACCAGTTTGCAAGGGGTTATTATTATCACATTGACTTAACATCATCACTATGATTGTGTGACAGAGTAAATTTGCCTCTCCCTATTTTAAAATTAAATTGTTATATAAAATCCTTAATTGTCATAGTAACCCGACCTTAGACACTCCTTATGGTGCTAGCTTGGAAGTGTCTGAGTTGAAGTAAACAGCTCGAGGCAAGAATATTTTAGATTGCTGATGTAATGCACACTGACTGAGTAGTTTTCTATTATCCAATGATAATGATTTACAAGAACAAGACCACCCAATGGGCTGAGATTAAAGAATTCACTTGCTGTAGAAAATTCCACTCTCTAATCACTTTTGAATTTTGAGTGGAAGGAAGAAGTCCAGCTTTGAAAGGCAGTCATTAGCTTGATGTGAACAAGTGGCATTTCAGTGTCAAATTTCACCTTTTGACTTTGGGTTTCAAGCTTTGGAGTTTGAGTTTGAATTTCAAGTTCTGAATTCCCAGTTACCCTTCATGCGTTCACCAGTCATAAACCTGTGTGACCGGGAAGGCACAGGAACGTCTGTTAAAGTTCATAGAATTACTGTAATCATCATGTTCTGCTTGAAGGAACAGAAATAAACAGACACGGTGAGAAGAGTGCCCAAGTTTGCCAATAATAGAACAGCACAAAAATATTTTCCATTTGTGTGGTTTCCATGCATGTGGTTGGAGACACATGTTAATGGACATTGTGATATTGTTGCAAAGACCAGTGAAAGACTGTCCAAGCAGTGCTTAATCCTGGTCATGTACAAAATTACTATAATATATCTCTAATAACTCCATTTCTGTTCTCTGGTAGGACTAATCTGCAATTTGTATTGACTCTATTGTTGAACTGTAATTTTATTTCTTTGTATACAGAGACTGTGTAATGTTGATGTCAAGTAATCTATTTAATTGTAATTGTCATATGCATATTTTGATTGTTCATTTAATAAATTTATTGACCTTCATACGCATATTGATAATCTTATGTTGAAAAAGTGGGTGGATGGTGGCTCGCTAAAAATAGATTAAAGTAGGATTTGTTCTCTCCCTTAGTAAGAAGTTTTCCGCTCACGGAAATATTATGTGACAGTAAATGTTGTTTCATGTTGTGGAATAGAGGAAACGTTTAGGGCATAAAAACTAATCCGCCAAGTGAGAGAGACGAGTGGTGTCTGTTGGAGGATCATTAATAAAATAAATTAAGATTCTCATCACTAAGAGAGAAAGTGTCAAAATCAAGAAGAGAGCCACAGACGAATAAACATTTACTAGAGAGAGAAAAAACGCTCGTGAGAGGGAGAGAATGGAAAAATTAATTAATAATATTATTCCTTTCATTAAATAAGTGGCATACCTGTCACAGATTGAATGTCTTTTTACCAGACTAACAGGACCTTTATTTATTTTCCTCATTATTATTACATTTCCTTAACATCTTCACTATGATTGGATGGTCATCAGACAAAGTGGACCATTATTTTTTCCTCATTGTCATCACATTGACTTAACATATGCCTTGAACATTATTAATTTTCTTCTTGTTGGACCGCCATTATCATCCAAAATAGACTTTTCTTTACTCACTGTGAATCTGTGACTGAAGCGTGACATGTGCATGACTAAGATAGTTATGTCTGAAACTGCCCATCTGATGCCAGAATTTCAATTCCCAGTGAAATTTCACAAATGCAAGTGTGAGTTATCCTCAAGCAAATTTTCCTCAATGATTTAGACGTACTAAGACGAAAGGCCCATGTAAAGCTATCAGAAGCCAAAAACTTTGTGGTGCACTCATAAAATTGATATGCTGTATTTATTATGCTGTCTGCGTATATCAAACTAATAAAACTGTTGCATGAAATTGTAAGTTGAAACTTAATGTAAGAGACAATGGAGTTAAAGATGAATAAACTGGAAAGTTAGCATTGTTCTCTATTATATTTTACAGGGAATAAGTGGCCATTCCTTATTTTACCTGGATCTCAGGGTTTACTGATTATAAACCAGTACCACTGTGGTAGATGCAAGAAGTATCTACTGCAGTGCGTAAGGGTAAGGAATAAAGTGCACTCCGTTGATACATGGTGGCAAAGTATACTGACTACATTGAGCAATTCCTAGTACAAGGAAGTTACTGGAAATTTCTACAATTGTTGTTCTGCCTAAGGGAGCTAATATGGTGGAACACCAGAGAGCTGAGAATAGCAGCTAGTCAGTGTTCTACAATGTGATAATGGAAACACATGGAATTGACAGTAATAACATGAACAAATTTGTAATGAAAAGCATGCAGAAAAGACTATTGTGGCTTCCCTTATACAAGGTTACTTAGAAACTATTCTCTCTTATCTCTAATAACTCCATTTCTGTTCTCTGACATGAATTATCCTGTAAAGTCATTGAAGGACTCTCAGTAAGTACTATGACTTACGGAGATTTCTGAACTGGAGATCTTTTTACATTCATACCAAAGTGTATACTTCTTACACAAGTGCATACAGAGTTGCCTTCTGCTTGGCTCATTTCTGGTGAAAGGCTGCCCGCTGCATTACAGACCTCTGCTGTTATTTGAGCTACCAGTCTACCTCAAACTAGACCTAGCTGTCAATTGCTTATCATTAGTAATCCTGTCTGGGTAGACATCCTCTATACAATGTTGGGTTTAGAAGTATGTTCCCCACTGGAGATAGTATACTTCAGAATCATTATCCTCAGCGGAAATAAATACAAGTGTGTAAGCTTATTGACTCTCATCAAAATTATTTCTTAATAGAATGACTCTCTTATATAATAACCACATTATGTCACTATTTTATGAACTGTCTACAACTATTTAGACGTGAATGAATGTGACAAGAGTGAGCTGTCTACCAGTCTGTCTGGTGAGTGATTAATCATGATGCTTTATGATTGGATATGTGCCTAAGTTGCGGGTGCAAGTAGAGCAAATATAGTGCACGAAACCAACATCTATAGCTGCATTCTCCTACACATGTCACAAAATGAGGGATAGAAATGAACCAGCATTTACAAAGCTCTAGACTAGTTAATTCCCCTTTCACGCTTCCACCCAAAGTTCTGTCTCAGTTTTATTGCTGTGATGTGGTTTATGAATTTTTTATAGCTCGATTTTATTCTGTTAGAATATTGCTAGATGTGACTGAATAAAACCTGTAAATAATATTCATATGCTCTGTTTTTTGCTCAGTCCGTTCTTTGGTTTTTGAAGGACTGTATAGATTGTTTGAATTCTCTTGATAGATTGTGCTGGCCGTTTGAGTTAGTTCCTTTGATATATTATTGCTGTTTGAATTAGTTCCCTTGATATACTATTGCTGTTTGAATTAGTTCCCTTGATATACTATTGCTGTTTGAATTAGTTCCCTTAATATACTATTGCTGTTTCAATTAGTTCCCTTGATATACTATTGCTTTTGAAATAGTTCCCTTAAAGTCCTTCAATAACACAGAAAGTACTCAGACCTCTTGACAGCACTATACTCAAGGCCAGAGGTGGGCTTGCGTTAGAGGGAATGGTAAACCAAAGACCAATACTGTCTAAAGAATCTTTTGTGTTACATCACAAAGAGAAGGCCATGTCAACACTTTTACTCTCCCTTCCTTTTAGCCCTGTCTCACCTTGCTAGAACAATTTCTTCCTACCGTTAGCCCTATGTCTCACCTTGCTAGAACAACTTCTCCCTTCCTTTAGCCCTATGTCTCACCTTGCTAGAACAATTTCTTCCTACCGTTAGCCCTATGTCTCACCTTGCTAGAACAATTTCTTCCTACCGTTAGCCCTATGTCTCACCTTGCTAGAACAACTTCTCCCTTCCTTTAGCCCTATGTCTCACCTTGCTAGAACAATTTCTTCCTACCTTTAGCCCTATGTCTCACCTTGCTAGAACAATTTCTTCCTACCTTTAGCCCTATGTCTCACCTTGCTAGAACAATTTCTTCCTACCTTTAGCCCTATGTCTCATCTTGCTAGAACAAGTTCTCCCTTCCTTTAGCCCTATTTCTCACCTTGCTAGAACTTCAATTTCTTCCTAGGTGCTTACACCCGTCTGCGAAATCAGCGAACGGATTGGAATCGGGTTTCACTTCACCTCCTAAATTATACAAACCTTCAACTTTTTCCAGGTAGATTAAACGCAGATGAAGAGACCAAAGGATTACACGTGCAGATAAGAATCTCAGAAACATGCATACATTCGAGAGCAAGAGAAAGAGAGAGATGGGGGATGGGGGGCGTATGGTACATACCAATCAGTTGGATCGCAGTCCCTGAATCCTTTTGCAAATGGGTTGCTACCTATCTTCAGTTTCGTTATCTGAAAAATATATAAGACGCAAATGGCTTGTAAGCAAAGTGTCACATTTTCAAAATGATCTAGTGCGCGTGTGTGGCCCCGAGGCCAGGGGAAACATTGATACTAGGGAGTTTATCTGCGGCCGTCAAGCTTCCGATGATCTGAAATTAATTTTCACAGCCGTGAACAATACAGTTGTTTTCTATCGCCACCTGGCTCGACTTCAAATGGCTTCCAGAGCTTTCACTGTGCCTAATCCCAGCTAAAAGGTCTGGGTAGTCACTAATGTCAATTTAAAGTGGCAAGTTTGAAGAGTTATGGAACTTAGGGATGCATTAGCGAGGTAGTGAGCTGTTGAGAAACACGACAGGATGCGAGAGAGAGAGAGAGAGAGAGAGAGAGAGAGAGAGAGAGAGAGAGAGAGAGAGAGAGAGAATTACAAGATGAGACACAGAAATAAGCAATAATAGGGAGAGATACAGAGTCAAGTCACTGGTGTAGAGACAGACCGATCAACACTAAGAGAGAAAGTGTCAAAATCAAATCAAGAAGAGAGCCACAGACGAATAAACATTTACTAGAGAGAGAAAAAACGCGCGTGAGAGGGAGAGAATGGAAATTATTCTGAAAAAACGTCGGAGGTGGGAGGTGGGAATTAAATATAAATAGAAGAGAAGAGAGAGGTGGAGAAAGAAAAAATGAAAGTGAGTGCGTTGATGGGTGGGGGGGGGAGAAAGAGATACAGAGAAAATAGAGACAAAGACAAGGAGAGAGACAGAAAAGGGGACAGACGGGAGAAAGAGACAAACTGAGACACACATACGCATGCGCGCGCGCACACACACACACACGCACTTTGAACGAATAAAGAATTTTTAAAAAATGAGACAGAAATCGAGAGAAAACGAAACGCAGAGGGAGAAAGATATGGCGAGTGAAATAGGGTGGGAGTGGGGGTTCAAGTGGTAACAGGAGCCTGAAGGCGTTCATCAGAACAAGTTTGTTGATGGAACGTGCTTTCAAGATGGCGAGGATTATCAATAACATCGCATCCACGATCTCTAGTTCAGTGTTGCTAGCTGTTCCCACTTCACGCTACCGTTTATTTAAATTTCTCTCTTTCTCCTCCTTTTCTCATCAAAGTTTAAAACTATGGGGAAAACATTGAAATAACATTTCTTTGCAAATCTATATCATTTCTAAATTGTCCTAAAAGTTCCCTTGATTAATAAATTGATATTTATCAGCAAATATTACTGACTTTAAAAGAAACACACAGTTTATTTGTGTTACTGTAAATAAATAAACAACGGATATCTGTTTGTGATTAAATATATACATTGCAGCAATAGTATTTCATTTATCAACTATTAATTGTCAAAATATTAATATTTAGTATGTTAATATCTGTTATGATTAATTTTAAATTGTTTCTTCATATCAGTTTAACATTTTGCTGAGTTTGGTCTTGAGAATTCACGAATATTATTTTGAACATTGTTTGAGTAGTGCACAGGAAAATTCGGGAACATTGTTCATGATGTGCTTGCTAACGTATGTGAAATCCTAGATTATTTTCCACAGTGTGCTTGTGAATGCATCGAAGATTCTGGAAAAGTTGTGTAACGTGTCTAGAAAGGGCACATGGGACCGTCGTCTGAATAAGAGAGTGATTTGTTGTAAACTGCATGATTGTGAACATGTTCACGTGACAGCCGCCATCTTTGGAAAGGTTATGTACATTGAATTTGATTATTTCTCTGAAACTCCACTTTCATTTCCATGATGATATCCATGAACTTGGTTATATTTAGATAGGTTAAATTTACTATTAATGTCTAAGCTAGGATAAATTGAACAATTGTCTAATATTAATCGAACATTGTTCTGAAGTGGTGTAAATATTAATGCTCTTTGATTATATTCATATGTTGTATTTTTGATTTAGTAAATTTATTGACATTCTTACACATATTTATATAGTATTCCAGAGAGATAGAAGGTGGGGGGGGGGCTTGCTAAAAATAGATTAAAAGACTGATTTATCTTTTCCTTTGGTAAGAATTTTTCCACCTTCGGAAATAGTGTGTGATGGTAAATGTTTGTCTTTAATGTTGTGGAATAGAGGAAACGTTTACAATGCTGCATATCTGCCAAGTGAGAGAGACGATTGGTGTCTTCTGGAGAAATATTAGTAACATAAATTAAGTTTCTCATCACTTGTAGTTAGTTATGGATGATTGAATAATAATAATAATAAACATAACCAAATACCTAGTGCATTGGCATCATAGCCATCGTGGTTTTACATAGCGAATAGTTCAACTGTCAAAATTAAGGTTTATAAACGGGTGTAGTTCATAATCACGACCATATGATGCCATACGAAAAAGTTCGTTTGAGTGCTAGGGCATCTGTGGTAGTTATTCATTTTGGAATAGCCCACTTATATACGAGTTGATAAGAGAACACTAAATGTTTCTTAGTGAACTCAAGAAACAATCTGTTCAGCTAGATGGTTTCATAGTCACTTAGATTTGGTTTCCTGAAGTGTGGTCTAGGATCCCAACGACGTGTATACGGTCACACACGTAGGCCCTGGAACTGTATCTCAGGGTCATCTAGTTCTGGTATTGCTTTGCGTCTCAGTGCTCGTCGAATTTAATGTCTCGGATAAAGTACCGATCTGCACTAAAATGGACATGGTTAAAAATTCGTCCTCTTGTGTTCTTAGACAGAAAGAACACTCTTATTTACATGTTCTTCTGACATTTTAATATCATAAGTGAAACATAACAATATAGACTATAAAATATTGTTAATGTTATGAGATAAACATTAATATAATATTAGTTAGGCAATCAAAACCACATACATTTGGCAGTAATATATAAAAAGGATGGTTCTCTTTTGTGTTGATAACCAGCGCTAAGATTAGTAATATGATTATACTTTCTTACAACCTGGGGCCAAAATAAATTTGCCGCAGCGGTCAGCTTGCATTCGACTAACGACGTCCAAGTTGATTTCTGGCACATTTGTTTGTGCAAGGGTGAGCTGATCTTCCATTGTTTAGTTTAGTGAGTAGATAGATACTCATCCATTTTACTAGCCTAAGGATACGGGTCAGCCATTCTAGAAGTAGGTTTGCATGTAATCTATTAGAGGAGTGTGGGTGTGGGCTACATAAGCCACTCATATAGCAAGGTCGACTTTGAACTAATCTTAACATTGCCCAGAGCGAAATGCGTTATAGGAACAAGATCTACAATGATATATATCATAACAACATTGTCCATAAAAAATGATTATGCCACAACAGGGACCAGCAGTAAAGTAAACATTGTATCATCAGATCCCGCAATGAAACATGCTACAGTGAAGTACACCAAAACAATAAAACCCACAATGAAATACAAAACAGTGAAGTACACCAAAACAATAAAACCCACAATGAAATACGAAATTTGTTACGAAAACAAATACGAAATACGAAACAGTGAAGTACACCAAAACAACAAAGCCCACAATGAAACACAACGGCAAGGCCCATGATGAATTACGTCACAAAAACAAGGCTCATAATGAAAGATTCACAGCAAGATTCACAATTAAATTCGTCATAGCAATGAGACTCGCATCGAAATACATCACAACAAGGCTCACAATGAGTTACGTCATCACAACAAGGCTCACAATGAGTTAAGTCATCACAACAAGGCTCACAGTGAGTTAGGTCATCACAACAAGACTCACAGTGAGTTACGTCATCACAACAAGACTCACAGTGAGTTACGTCATCTAAACAAGGCTCACAGTGAGTTACGTCATCACAACAAGACTCACAGTGAGTTACGTCAGAGCAACAAGGCTCACAATGAGTTACGTCATCACAACAAGGCTCACAGTGAGTTACGTCATCACAACAAAACTAACAATGAGTTACGTCAGAGCAACTAGGCTCACAATGAGTTATGTCATCACAACAAGGCTCACAGTGAGTTACGTCATCACAACCAGACTCACAATGAGTTACGTCACAAGAATAAGGCCCACAATATAATACTTCGCAAGAAAGTTTCTATGACAGATGTCCCAACAACATATTTGCAATGCAAACATGCACAAATGTGACGTACCCTATGGTTCTGATAGGCCGTGACAGCCATAAACTTGCACTCGTTGAACAGAAATGTCCTGTAGTTTTCTGTCTGGGACACGTCCTCTGATTTGGGGTTGACGTACACCACATGAAAACGAGGCTGGTACTTGTGCATGGAGTTGAGGATTATCTGCCCATAGAAACAATTAGATCCGCTGTTAAATTAGTTATAATAACTTAAAACTTATAATATCGGAGATTATTAAACGAAAACACCGATGAGAAGTGTATTCGTAGTCATCAGTATAATTCTGTCTTCACGTGTACATACATACCCAGCTATCAGTACTATACGCTTACAGGTGTACAAACTGTGGGCAAACAAAGTAGTCCCTGCTGTACTTTTGGAAAACAAGAGAAAATCAACTTGCTAAAAATATGTGCATTGACATAAACGCACCGCAAAGGGGATAGAGGCCATTGTAGCTCAGGGTCGGGCAGCTTCCAAGGGACACCAGCGTTGCACTAATATCATAGACTTTGAGCATAGTCACTCAAGCGAGACTATGAAACAAGGGACGGATTATGTCCAGAGGCAAAGATTAGCACGTAGAAACCAACGCTAGTTTAAATAAGCCGTCTCGAGCCCGAGCACTCCATTCTACTCTGGAATCCCGTAACGTCCTTCTACGGTTAAGAGCACAGACGAGTAACAGGATTGTCTGAGATGGTAATTTCACAATTTTATATATGTTTAAAAAATTTTCTTTACTAATTGCAAATTTTAGATTTGTCATTTATTAATGTTGTAACTTAAATGATTTCTGTAACTGCATTTCTTCGGGAGAAGGGAGGTAAAATATAAATGGAATTTAAAATGAGAACTAAGAGTTAGAATTACAGGTTTACGTTAATTATTACACAAGACTGATGTGTAGAAAATTCACTTGTATTTTCACAGCTGAAGGACTCTGGTCGAAAGACACTGGGTGAAAAGACTTGGTCGAAACGCTGATCTAAGAACGCTTGTCTACTTGAGAAGGGGCAAGGTACACATGAGAACCAGATGAGGTGACTTCACGGGACCGAGGATTCGTGTGATGTTTGGATCTATGTCGGTTGTCATTTTGGACTGACAGTGAGAGTTACTCTGTGTTCAGGACTGAATTCCGTTGGTGTGATTCAGGGCATGTGTAAATTCGAACGATCGTGAACTTTAAGGACCTGGATATTAATCAGAACTGTTCCAGTAAGCTGTAACAAGTGGCTAAATGAATTGGCCGGGAACACGCAAAATACCAGGAGATCAAAACCCATGTTTGTCTCGTGTGAACCTGTAAACGTTCTGTGATTGCGTAAATTCTTGTGTTATTCTTCCTATCTTCCTACTCTTATAATTATTGATTGTGAACATTTCTGTAAGTGTTTTTTGAAGAAAAATTGTGAAAGAATGAAATCTTATTTTTCTAATCACTGTTACATGTCCAGTTTTTGCTCCCTGCTTAGGAATTTTACAGAATTTAATTTAATTAGATAAATTAATTTCTCCTCTTTCCTTAAACAGACTGGATGCTCAAATTATCTTTCGTCTCATATGAAAATGTGCCTTTGTAGTACAGACAAACAGATTCAGGAACAGACAACTTGTGTACAATAGCCGGCTTGGAAACTGTTAACACTCTCTTAAATCTTTATGCATTCAAAATGTTACATTTAGCTCAGTTGATCCCCTATCCAAACCACAATTAGGTCTATATGCATAAAAATCACTACGAAAGAGGTATTAACATTAAAAGAATTTAATAGTTAATATTTAACAATAACAATCAATTACGAAGACACAGCTTCAGATCTAAACTAAGGCAAGTTCAATCAGCTTGAAAGTTAATGCTCGAGAAAGTTATTTTTGCCTCACATTCGATGGATTCAGAGTTCGGGTTAGTTACTTATCTGACTTAGTAGTCTTGATGAACACGTGGTCTAAGGTCAGTTCGATCCTTCCACATGTCAAGCGATGCTTGCACAGTACGATCCGTAGTTCCAATAACTTGTCGTCTCTCGACTTGTTACACTAGGGTTTTCGTCGTGGCAGAACACCATCAACAAAGGCGGTACAGAATTGTAACGTCATCCGTCCAAGGTTGAATAAAGGAACATGCACCCAATGTGATGCAAAGGTGGCAATAATACGTAGAATGTATTATAAGGCAGAGAAGAACACATTCTAAAATAAGAGTGAAGCTTCTATGAGCGATTTGCATTTACATTCGCAAATCATCCAAGCACTTGACTGATACAATGCGCTTAGTTTTAAATCTTCAACTATCGTGTCTTTTACAATATATTTATATTCATAAAAGATACAATATAATTCACATGTGTGTTATTTTTAACATTACATGAACGTATGAATTTCCAAACATTTACTTCATCAAAAATGGAATTCATACAACGAGAACAAAAATATAATTCAAATTAAGCATGAGCACTTTACAATTAACAATGAAATTACATGCAAGAGAATCATTTGAATTACATGGAAATTCGCAACGTGCACAGACATTCTGCGGCACAAGAGAATTAAGGTTTATACAAATTAAAGTCAAAAGGTTAAAATTAATTTATATACAATGAAATCTTTAGGCTTTAGTCATTCTATTGAATCACGTATGCTTGGAAGAAAATTATAATAATTTGCACAAGATACATACATAAATTCATATACAAAAATACAACTAGTAAAATGCAATATCATTGTAAGAAGTAGATGTGTTACCTTCTTAAAGTAGAATTACTGCACAAGACATGGGTTCCTATGTTCCTTTCTGACTCAGCAAGATATTTGGCGACTAAGGTGCTTGAGAGCTGGGTGTGTGTCGGCCAGTTTGCGTTATGAGTAAAGAATATTACCGCGTCAAGAGTATTTATTGTAGTGCATGAATGCATCACGTGACTAGATCACGAGGTATGTTTGTTGGTCCGAACTTTCTTGACTGTTGTCTAAAGTTACATAACAAGGGATGAACTCACTGTTGTTTTATCCTCATGCTGGTGCACGACATGAGGGTTCTAACAAAGGAATTCAATTCGAATATGATATTTGAGTTTCGGATGTGGGTCAGAAGTTCGTGACACAGAATCTGGTCAGAGTCTGTCACAATCACTAATTGTCTAGAACTGTTAAATACTTAATTTTCATTTCAAATTATTGAACTGGTAAATTGTTCATTAATTGTTGAGAACAGTTTAAACCTTAATTTTTATTCTTCTGAATATTAATCAGTTTCCGGAGAAATTTGTGAAGGACAGAATATCATATTTTTTCAATTACTAAATTTCTCTAGAATGGTTAACTCTTAATTTCATTTCTGATTATTGAATTAAGAACTGTTAATTTGTTTCATTTAATTGTTAAGGGAGAACAGTTAAAATTTTGATTCCTTATATTGATTGTTTTGAGAGAATCTGGAGAATGAATATCTTATCTTCTGATTGATGATTTCTAAGAACTGTTTAGTTTACTCATTGAGTATTAATTTAGAGCAGTTCAATTCTTCATTCCTAACTCTTTAATCTTGTTGAGAGAAAGCATTTGAATTCTGAATCTTATATTATTTTCTGGTGTGGGTTTTCATGACATTGAATGATTTTATTTTATTTATTATATTTTTTCAAAATAAATTTGTTATTTCTTTAAAACTATTTACTCTCGTATCTGGAAGAGAGTTTCATGTGAAATTGAGAATGGGTGGGGGCTGCCAATGACGTAACAACAATTAGATAGGCGGTCTATGCACATGATTCAAAATAGTTCCTATTCTCGACGACGAGACAGTGGTAAGGGCCAGATAGGTGAAGAGACGACTGCAAGATAACATTGTATAGTTCACTATCTGAGACAGGTAACACTTGGGTAAGGATAGCCACTGACTGACGGACTACCCAAGGCTTGACCTAGTCACTCTCAAGACCGCACGACAAGACCCTTGAGGAGATTGTGGGTGTGATTGGAAACGAGAGAATTAATTAATATACATTAATTGGGAGCGAGATATCGCTTATTAATTAATTACCCAAGGGACACACATAGAGAATCCCCTCTCCGCCACAGTATATATATATATATATATATATATATATATATATATATATATATATATATATATATATATATATATATATGACTTGTTTGTATTGGGTCTGAGTCCTTCATACTGTCTGAAAATCTTTGATTTATTATATTTATATATTTATTATATTTATATTTTATTATATCTCGAATTGAACAATAATTAATAGTAATATGACTATATCCCATCTTGCGCAAACAACAATCATTAATATAAGTAAATGGCCCTCCATAAGCAACAAAACTGCAGTCAGTCAATAGATAAATAACAGTAACTTATCACACACAAAAAGAGAGGTCAATAAATAAATGACTATAACTCGTCCTACAAAAAGCAGCTGTCAATCCCATAGATAAATAACTACAACTCGTCATACACAAACAAGAGCCAGATAAATAGATAAATGTTTATAACTCGTCATGCATAAACAACAATCAGTCAATTGATAAATGATTTTTACTCGTCATACGAAAACAGCAGTCGGTCAATAGATAAATGACTATAACTGATCACACAAACAATAATTCATAATCAGTAAATATATAAATGACTATAGCTCATTATACATGAAGAGCAGTCAGTCAATAGATAAATGATTATATCTCGTCACATACAAACAACAGTTAGTCAATAGGTTAAAGATTATGCTCGTCACACAGAGACAACAGTTAGTCAATAGGAAAAGATTATACTCGTCACACAGAGACAACAGTTAGTCAATAGGTAAAAGATCGTAACTTGTCACACACAAAACAATAGGGAGTCAATAGATAAATGACTATAACTGGTCACACACAAACAATAGTAAGTTAGTAGGTAAATGATTATAACTCGTCACACAAACAACAGTCAGTGAATCGATAAATCACTTCATCTCATCATACATAAATAAGTCAATGGTTCTATTTGTAACTATATCTCGTCAAAGTCCCTCCATCAACTCACACATACATTCATTAATACGATAACTGTAATACTGTAATCCCGTCTTACATAATGTATCAGTCATTAATACAAGTGATCACTTCTCGCCATTCACAAACATCAGTCATTAGTCCAGATAATCACATCTCGCCATTCACATACATCAGTCATTAGTCCAGATAACCACATCTCGCCATTCACAAACATCAGTCATTAGTAAAGATGACCACAATTCTCATCCACAAACATTAGTCTGTAGAACTATAAGAGACTGTATCTCGTCTTTCTACAATACCATTCAGTAATATATGAGGCTCTCAAATCTCAAGAGTTTTATTAGTTGCTATGTGTGAATAGAAGTGTTGTTGCTTATGCCAATCTATTGTGAATCTTCAGTATATCGGTATTCACTTGAAAAGGGAGATAAGCCCCACAAGTATTGCCATGAACTTATTTTTCTTACATGGCTATTCAAACAGACAGATTAGAAAACATAATTTATTCTCTGATAATAAAATAAAGAGATCAGAATATGAATATTTTAATATGTCTGTGAAACCAAGGACTGATGAAGCCGGATTATGAACAGAAATGTATCAGTCTAGCCGTACTTTTCTCCGTAATAACCTGTAATATGTGCATGTATAGAGAAACCACACACACACACACTCAGAGAAGAGAGGGAAGGAAAGAGAGTGGGGAAAAGGGAGAGAACTCCAGACTTCTATAGATAAGTAGACATAGACATATATGGTTAGATAAGACATGTGGATAGACAGAACACACTAATAAAATAAGTTTTAATACAGCACTTAACCTTCCGAAGCTCTAATCACTTAAGTTATTTCTCTTGAAATACAGAAAATCTTTCAAGAAACTACTTAAACACATAACAAAACTGAAGATAATATAATAACCCAAACGAATCCAGAACAAAACTAACAAAAGATAGATAGATAGATAGATAGATAGATAGATAGATAGATAGATAGATAGATAGATAGATAGATAGATAGATAGATAGATAGATAGATTGATTGATTGATTGATAGATAGACCTATCCACCAATAGAAGTGAAGTACAGTATCCCAAATTATCTTGGAAAGCTATTGAAATTTTAACGATATAATTTTAAGTTCTCTAAAGTCTAAATGGCTCCAGTAGGATTTTCCTTTTAACGTTTTAATGGCCACGCTCAAATATTTATTGACTTGTTTATATATAAGATATTTTCAAAGTTTTAATGCTTTAGTTTACTTAAGTGTGGCTGAATAAAGACTATGTTTCTAAGTTATTAAACCCATTCAGCGTACAGTGAAACCTCGCTATGCCGCGATAATTGAGGTCCATAATATCGGATCGCGTTTGATAGCGGGGTCGCGTTAATGCGGGGTTTTACAATATTTTACTTTTTCTCCCGAGAATATATTTGTGTGTTCATGTTTAATGTAAAAAAGAAATCGGGTTATTATCGGACGAATATTAAATGGAACGCATTATTATGATATATTTTTACTTACTATTTCTCGTACTTAAAAAAATGTTGCCACAACACAGTGTCCTGCATTTGTTTACTGCAAACACGAAGGTAATATAGCCCATTGTGGCTGTATTGATTCTTGTATTCTAGATTCGAGTCTAGAACAAGCTCTTGATATGAATTGCAGATGCAGGCCAGGACTTCATCATGCGGTTCCTCGTCACAAACAAAATTCGCAGCAACCAAGATGCCCTCTTACTGCAAGCAGCATAGGAGTCATCGTTCACATGGAAGCACGATTGTTTACGTCCTTGTGCACGGGGCAAACTTTCATCGAGATAAGCATCTGGTGTGTGAGTCATCACAGGTGTGTGAATCCATGAGGTGCTGCTAGGAGGTGCCGAATCACAAAAGGTATGTCCCGGCTTACCTGTTCTTGACTGACTTCACAGAAGGCACAAAAGAACAAGATATTTTCAAACTCGTCTTAAAGTACACGCCCAGTAATCCTGGCTTACCTGTTCTTGACTGACTTCACAGAAGGCACAAAAAAAAAAAAAGAAGATATTTTCAACCTCGTCTTAAAGTACACGCCCAGCAATCCAGGCTTACCGTCCTTGACTCACTTCACGGGTATGCACGGCACAGCATGTAGTTAATATACGGATATTTCCGGCTTATCGTTCATGACTTCACAGAACGCACGTTCTAAGCAGAAAGCCTTGAAAAGCCATCTTTATGTACATTTTGGTGGGCGGAGTTGTGGTTAAGAAACCGCTTTAAGGAATGGGTTTTGTCTTTGGGAATACTATCAACACTGTTTTAAAAAAACAAAGCAACAAAATAAACCCGGACTATTTTTTTTTCAGTTCTCCCTCCGACGATCGGTTCAGGTGCTTGGTATGGGAATGACCGTCCCACCCCAACTTTGCCCAGCAGTGGATGGATTCCCCTTAGGGCTATTTGGTACCACAGCTATAGCGTTTGTCAAGGATACGCTTGCTGTTCAACTTCTTGTTCAGCGCGCATGCGTGCGCGTCTGTGCGTTGTATTCTTATTTCACGAGATGCTAGCAAGCCCCATATTTTGTACATCTGTTCAAGAAGGTCACATGACAAGATCAGTGGACGAGAAGGGATGGTTCAATACACCTCATTTCTAATATCTTGTTATCCGACTTGGTGTATTGCTAATCTCTTCCTTCTCCATCTACACACACACACACACACACACACACACACACACACACACACACACACACACACACACACACACACACACACACATTATATATATATATATTTTAACGGTAGAACCTCAATGCATATCTGACATGATATCTTGCATGCCCATGATCAATAGTGACTTGCCGAGAAAGTCCCCTACCCCACCCCACTGCTCAGGTTTTCGTAACCTTAAAGACGTCGCTAGTGTATTTATTTATTTATTGTTTGACAAATGCAGTGCGATTAGGTACATTCGTGCCTCACGCCTCATGCTTAGATCTTTCTCTGACAGATTTCAAATCTTAGATCTTTCTCTGACAGAAGATTTCAAATCTTAGATCTTTCTCTGACAGAAGATTTCAAATCTTAGATCTTTCTCTGACAGAAGATTTCAAATCTTAGATCTTTCTCTGACAGAAGATTTCAAATCTTAGATCTTTCTCTGACAGAAGATTTCAAATCTTAGATCTTTCTCTGACAGAAGATTTCAAATCTTAGATCTTTCTCTGACAGAAGATTTCAAATCTTAGATCTTTCTCTGACAGATTTCAAATCTTAGATCTTTCTCTGACAGATTTCAAATCTTAGATTTTTCTCTGACAGAAGATTTCAAATCTTAGATCTTTCTCTGACAGAAGATTTCAAGTCTTCCAGATAACAAACGTTCGTCATAATGAGTGTCAGTGAAAAGAACATCTACGATAAGAGCGTCAGCTGTCACCATCGGTTGAGACCCCTTGTAGCAAATAAAGAGAGTTACGTCCTAAAATCAGTGGTTCTTCTGACAAAAGCGTATAAAGAGAACTGACAACACACAGCGAATAAAGAACACTTACAACACAGAGCGTTTAAAGCACACTGGCAACACTAAGCACATAAAGAATACTGGCAACACAAAGAATAAGAAAAATGGCAACACAACTATAAATGATTCGAGAGATGTGGTACTTGATGAATAACTGATATACTAAGATTAATGATTATTGATATTCACTATGGTTTAATAAGAATAAATTATGCCTAGGCTTTGATGTAATGCTGATTATTAATTCAAATCTTGTGACATATCATACAAGAAATAAGGATTTATGCAGTAGTTGTATATTATGTAGATTAATGTTTTATGCTCTATAGTATATATTACATAATTATTATTTTTATTTATTCACCAATGCGTATTGTAATGTTTGAATGATTTGTTTATTGTGATTTATGATAACTATGATTAGTATTTATCGCATAATTGGTTAATGTCTCTTGACTCACATACATACACACACACACACACACACACACACACACACACACACACACACACACACACACACACACACGCACATGGCAATTCTCGCAAAATGATATATTAAAATGAATGTTATTTATGCATTGTAATGTTTTATAAATTCCAAATCATAGTCAAGCAAGATTGTGAAAAATTGAACGTACACAATTAAAATAGTCCATAGAATATAATGATAAAAAATATTAATAGAATATAATGATAAAATATATTACATAAAATATAATGGTAAAATATAACATAAAATATAATGGTAAAACATATTACATAAAATATAATGGTAAAATATATTGCGCAATGAAATTTATGAGGTATTATTCTGCAGATATATTTAAAATGTTAGGCTGGTGGACATTCAGTTAGATAGATAGTATTCAGAAATTTATTTATACAACTATATACTACAAGAAAAATAGTACTTATCCATGAATTACAATACTCGTAATAAGGAACGAAAGTTAACACAGATCACTAACACTGTATAATACAAAATTAAAATTATGATTGACGGCACATTAATAGTCCTGTCATTAATTACATATATATATCACTGGGTGGGAGGGTGAGATGAAATCAACAATTAACGCTATTCAATTATTAAAGGTTAATGAAAAAGTAGTTTGCCAACGTTTTATTTTCTCCCATTTAATTAGGATTGCTTTTCTAAATCCCATTTAATTATGATTGCTTTTACAAATCCCATTTAATTATGATTGCTTTTACAAATCCCATTTAATTGGGATTTCTTTTACAAATCCCATTTAATTATGGTTGCTTTTACAAATCCCATTTAATTTTGGTTGCTTTTACAAATCCCATTTAATTATGATTGCGTTTACAAATCCCATTTAATTATGATTGCTTTTCTAAATCCCATTTAATTATGATTGCTTTTACAAATCCCATTTAATTAGGATTGCTTTTACAAATCCCATTTAATTATGGTTGCTTTTCTAAATCCCATTTAATTTTGGTTGCTTTTCCAAATACCATTTAATTTTGGTTGCTTTTCCAAATACCATTTAATTATGGTTGCTTTTACAAATCCCATTTAATTATGGTTGCTTTTACAAATCCCATTTAATTATGATTGCTTTTACAAATCCCATTTAATTTTGGTCTCTTTTACAAATCCCTTTTAATAATGATTGCTTTTACAAATCCCATTTAATTATGATTGCTTTTACAAATCCCATTTAATTTTGGTTGCTTTTACAAATCCCATTTAATTTTATGATTGCTTTATCAAATCCCAAAATATAACTTTAATATATTTAAATAAAAATATCTGTGGTTTCATCTTTTGAGAACATATTAATGATAGGAAGCCCTTCTAAAAAAATAAAACCAAACACAACTATAAACAGTTACAAAAAGCTGATTATCCGCGCTGTACAGCCCCAGCTAGCGGTGTATATACAGGTCATTGCGCGTCACTATATGAGCGGTCACAAGGCGACCGCTAATTTGTCACGCATTAACCATCCCTGACAGCTCAATTTATAACACCTGATACTCTTAATTGCTTGCTAGAAAGATCACGTCTGCCTAGGTGCGGGCGGGGTGAAGATGGGGCGGGACGAGGCAAAGACACTGCCAGTGTTGAGCACTATTTGAGTAATAAAACCACCCTTGACGAAGGCGGGGGTGGGGTGGGGGTGGGTTGCTATCAATCCTGGTCTTAGTTGTTCAAGACTATTTTACCATGGGATGAAATTTTTAGCACGGAATGAAAATATATCTTCAATATGTCTGCGTGAGTTACCTGTCCCGCATCACACTTTACTCGCTTTTAATTTCGGGGTTTGCACGTGCAAAATAATGAGTGGAAGGGTCAGTTAAAGGGCGATAACCCCGCTTCAAATAACACCGATCTGCATCGCGAGCGAGAGTGGAGCGAATCTGGAGCGCGCGTAACTCTAAAACCATTGGTGCAAACTAACCCGAGTAAAAGTTTATCGCGTCAAGAAAGGACGATCCTCCTCTTAAAGCCTTAAGCACCTCAGCGCAGAGGGAGCTGCAGAGGATAGGGATAAAAATGAAATGAAATAATTACAACACAGCAATCTTGTGTATATCAAGCAATTTCAAAACCAACCAGTGCAAAAGTTTATCTTTCCAAGTAATTAAGGACCTCAGTAAAGCATTAAATATAAGTATTCCACTTCCAAAACCCGTACTAGATAGGAAGGAAAAAAATATCACTCATTTTAATGTCTGCCGAAAAGGGTTGGGCAAAGAAACTTATTTTACGATGAAAATTTAAAATAGATCATCCAACAGCACATATGAAACCAAGTAGTTAATTGCTTAGATCGAAACGTTAATTGGCTTAAGAAGTTTAATGACTATTTCTATATTCAGAGTAATTTCCCTTGAGTATTTCTCTCTCTAGAATTCTTTCACGTGTCTTATTTCTCTCTACAAAAAGTATTTTCACGTGACTATATATCAATCCACAATCCTTTCACGTGACTTTTCTCTATCCAAGAATCCTCTCACGGAATATTTCTCTATCCAAGAATCCTCTCACGGAATATTTCTCTATCCAAGAATCCTTTCACGTGACTATTTTTTTTACCCAGAATCATTTCACTTGACTGGCTCTACAAAGAATCATTCTTATTGGTTAGACACGTTATTGACCATTGATCATTGGTCGCTTATAACTAGCCATCTGCCATTGGGTGAGTTGTTCATTACTCAGCCTGGTTTGCTGGCTTTAAGAAACTTGACCATGAAATATTCCACAAAGGATGACGTGGTAATCTTGCTTCAAGGTTTCCTTTAGCTATGGTTCTGGAGAATTCTTTCTTTCATATTATCTTAATGTGCAGTGCACGAAGTTTGTTTTCAATTCTCAATAAAATAAATATTAGCAGCATAAATATAATTATGAAATATTAACAGCATAAATACGATAATAATTTCATGAATATGTGCAGGCAACTTAGATCGATCGATCGATCTATCTATCTATCTATCTATCTATCTATCTATCTATCTATCTATCTATATCTATCTATCTATCTAATATTTGTATGGTATTACTGATTTCTGCTTAATGTTAAGTTTTCTAACACTTGCCGAACCACGTAACTACTGAATTAAAAGAAAAATTAAAGGGCTTAGAATGGGCAAAAGAAGAATACGTAAAGATATTCTATAGGTCGTTCAGCCTTACATTTCCAAATAAATATATTTAAAAGGACGCAATAAAAATGTGTTAACTCGTTTAAAGAATTTGAAGAATGCAATGCATTTTCTCCCTCTGAAATTGCTTAAAGAATAAGAATAATAAGAAGTACTTTGAAATACTTTAAGAAACAAAATCTTGATTTTATATATATTAGTCGGGTACCAGATTATTGTGCAGGGAACACAACTACCACCACCTACCACTACATCTAGAAAAGGACTTTTGCTTTTGTAATTTTTATTACTTTGTCTCTTTAAGCAGACAATCACATTTATTTATGCGACACCCCACTTCATCTGTATACACAGTTATACGAGGACCAGAGAACTACACTTTGTCGTCTACTAATTAGATGGGGCGGAGTTAAAAACGCTGACCTACTGTTTGCAAGTCTAGTGGCGTCATTTATCCATCACGTAGATCTGTGCAGGAAACAAAATTTCCTCCTAGGACAAATTAGAAGTACAATTACACTGTTTCCGAGAATATTGTCTTGTACTGGTTTTGCATTTTACTGTCGGATAATTTCTTAGTTCGTAATTTTGCTAAGGGAAAGAACTCTAGGTTATTGACCCAGACGCCTAAATTCGACTGCTTTGCCACATTCTGGATGTCTTTGCAATCGTTGACAACTGATTTTTCTTCGTACATATCTTGATGTCTTTGTGTGCTTAATCAGTGGAGCTGTTTCGAGCACTAAAGGGAGATCACTTCAGACGACTGCTCAATAGGTGCACATATACACATCAGGCGTTCTGGTTTTGTAATATAATCCAGCAGTTTAAACAGACGTAGACAGTATTTGAAAAATGTTACAAAATTATCCCAGAAGGAGGGGGCTGGAGGAGTGGAACTCTCAGGCGAATTGATGCATTATGTCTGTATATATATTCCTTCATTACAATTCTTGAAAACAGACATATTCCTTTGTTACATTGCTTATTACAGACAAACCATTACTATATACATGACCACTAACAGATATATTCCTTTACTAAATACAGTACTACAAGCAGATGTTTCACTCTACTGCCAAACCCCTAAGATCAAAAATATCATTTCCATTCTCACACAACTTCTCTTCCATCATCATCATCATCATCATCGTAGTAAATAAAATATTTGTGAACTGTTTGAGTCTTTTCATAGAATTAATCTTTCTTTACTTCTATATAGCAGTCTCGCTTGCTTCTTCTCTCTTCCACCAATGTTTCATCTTCCTTTCTGCTCTGGAACGGGACCTGTTCAACCATGACATACAGTTGTGAAATGCAATACTTACATGGCCATTGTCATCCAGCAAATTGTTCGTCAGCTTCAGCTTGTCGAAAGACACGATCTGTTGCATCCACTGAGCTCCTATGGCCGGAGAATCCGGATGTACATGGATCCTGCCAGGCATGTGCGGGTCGGCTTTGTCGGCCACCACCCAGGAACTAGAGTGGAAGCTGTAGCGGTAGCGCTTGTCGTCGACAGGGACGAAGTCCATCATGACCATGTAGTCACAGAGTGGGTTCAGTCCAAACAGCCGGACTTGGAACGTAGGAAACATGCGCCTGTTAAAAAAAAAATAACCGGGGAGATTTCTCACCATGCGTTCTTCTGTGTGTGCATGCGAGTGGGCGCTAAAGAGTACCAAAATAGTGAAAATTTTCAGTCTATAAACATCCATGAATTTAAAGTGAGGATGTCATAGGGTATCAGATACAAATCGAGCCGAAATGTATAACTTAAAAAGTATGTAAACAATATTTATAATAATATAAAAGACTAAAAATCAGATTATAAAACCTCATTTAATAATAATACAAAGAATATAGAAAAATATTTAATAATCATAAACCAAAATAGTGAGCAATAAAGAACCCTTCCTGTTTTACGTCATAGAGAAGTCCTTAGGGCGACACAATTCAAGAACTTTGCATAAAGTCACTGACAAACATTTTACTGCAACTGCATGAATACCAAAGGTAAAGTGACAGGATATAAGACTTGGAAGCAGATTATCGCAAACTAGCTACAGATGCTTGCATTTTTACAGTTAGAACTACTGTTATACTCTCCTCTTAGAGACAAAATGGTTGACAAATGCAAAACTGCGATTTAAAATGTCAAAAATTTCTTTTGGACTCATTTGACCGGAGTAGGTCACTACTTTGTCTGTCGTGTCTAAAAGTCTGTTACTCCACGGTCTCAGACCTGCAGCATTCGTTTTGTCTTTGCTGTATACGACTCTGTGTCAAATGAAACATTACTTTTTTAATACCCGTTTAATTATAGAATCATGACTAGCTAATGGCAGTCGAAATCAGTCAAATTCAGTCAAGGAAGACAACTGAGAGAATTACTAGTAGCACGAATCTTTGGCCTGTTTCCAACCCAGACCACTGACAGATAGAAGACGGTGCTAAAGTATAAAATGGTTTCGCAGTGAAACTGCGGAACAACAGCGAGGGGAGATAAATGCCATCGCAGGAACAGGCTTCAGTACTGAGCCCCATGCAAATTGCCGTCGCTACAGCCACGTGCAGAGATAAACTTCAACCAGCCATTGCAAATTAGGAATTATAAAGACAAAGGGTGCACTAATTAAAATATTCACCATATTTTGGGGGTTTAGCTAGGTAGTTATTCTCTTTTGTAAGTGCGCTTGTAAGTGTGTACATATATTTTTTATATATCAATAAGTGCATCAAGGAGTGCGTAAGAGATTCGCGAGCGTATACACGCACTTACACACGCACAAAGTGAAGCACACACTTCTGTAGCTGTTAGTTTACAGTGCAAAGTGGCACATGGTGATGTGACCAAAACGACATACATCTAAATTGAAAGTAAAGGAGGAGAATAAGAATATTTTTTTTCCTTGAAAGAAAGGAGTAAATGGATAAAAACTAACAACAAGTGAAACTCTAAAGGAGCCGGAGGAAAAGGGCGATAAATCAGCTAAGCACGTAACTGGTGCCCACAACTCTATAAAGATTATTTTAATTCTTATTTTAAAATCTGCGGACTGGCTTTATACGCCAATGAAACTACAGACCTGTAGAGATTTAAGCTGCAGGAAAGAAAATACTAAATTTTTTAAACATATCCTTCATTAGGAAAAATACTCTTACGAAATATGTCGTCGTATCGTGTCTGATTGTAACATATGCTACCACTAAATCGTGTCTGATTGTAAGATATGTTACCACTAAATCGTGTCTGATTGTAAGATATGTTACCACTAAATCGTGTCTGATTATAAGATATGTTACCACTAAATCATGTCGGCCAGGACGCACATTAGGCCTATGTATTTCAGGATTTGAATAAATTAAATCGATTATTCACACCCCCACATACACCATCTCCCCCCCCCCCACACACACACACACTCATTTATTCAGAAATGGCCCATACTAATTATCAACAGTGTTTCATTCTCTACGTTTCGTCTTGCTCCATCTTTTCAAAACTGTTTTTACCTTCAATCGGCTTAGGTGTTCACGAGACCATTTGTGTACACCGTTACTGCAATAAGTTAGTTTTAATCTAACTGCGTTTACATTAAAATGATTAGATACAAATGAGTTACTTTAGTTGTGATCTAATTGGAGTATTATGTGAGTACTTGTGACATGTTGACTCACCTTCTCACGATGTCATTAAAATCATAAATGATAAATATATCTGAACTCATATTAATATTTTAAACTTTAATAATTACAATAATTTAAATAGTAATAATATTTATAACTTTATTACTTTAACCCATTATAAAGTAGTGATGTTAAACTTGCACTAACTTCTGACATTCTAATTAAACTCAGCCTATGGTTTTCCTACTCCTCCTCGGTTATGTAACCTCCGGCTACAATCGGAGCTAAAGTATTAATTCATGTAAGTGAGGAATCGTGGCCCTGGGTCAAGGAAGCTAGGACCGGATGTGAAGGGTGTCACCCAGGGTTGGGGAAATCTGGGCAACAGATGTCAGAAAGTTTAAATAGTGTTAGACAGGGAAACCAAACTGAGAATTCCTTTGGACCTTCAGCGATAGAAATCTTCAGTAAATAATTCCCAGACTATACAAAAATCATAAGTTTGTGGACTTGTGGGAAATCTGAATTTTATAATTCAGTAATTGTCAGCAAAAGGTCAGTATCCTGGTTAAAACTAGTCTTTTTTTTTTTTATTTTCAGCCATTTATGCACTTATATATATGTATTCATAAGCATATCGCGAGTATATCATTAGTTAAATTCCTGGATGAGAGCGAGTGCGAAAGTTTGTCTAACTTTCTCTCGTCTATAAAATTGTCTGAATGAGTGAACATGACGTCACGTAATGACGTAACTCTACGATGGTAAGCAATCTGTAAAACGAGTAGTACTATTATTTTCTCCAGTCTGGCACTTTATGTGATGGGATACCAGCCAAGAAAAGACTACTGTGAACCCCATTCTTTCTCCACACCTGTACTCTACTAGGTCAACGCAAGGACGCGATACCACGCCTCCTTTCACCTGGACCAAACGACAATGGAACGACGATGCTTATAACAGTGGACAGGTTTCGTTTCGACCGCCAGGGTGGAAGATAAATTTCAATAGAAAGACACTGATTGTGTCATACTTACCTTGTGCACTAAGCCCTTCTCTATTTACATGACAAAGAGATTTACATTATTCTGTTCCGTATGGATATTTTTATCTTGTTTTATACCTATTCCATGTTAATCTACTGTTTTCTTTATTAAGTTCCCTTGAAAGTTGACCATTGACTTATTTTCTCGTCCGTCAGTGTTTGGTGGTGGTGGTGGGTGAAATTGTTTGCGGTTCTCTAGTTTTATTTGCTTACACTGTCTTCTGAAATTCAGTATTTTGGAATGAAGTGTGTATAAGATTCTTTGGTTTTATTGCTTACTCTGAATTGTGAGATTTAGTGTATGGGGATGAAATTGTTTACGGTTCTCTGGTTTTATTTTGTGAAATTCAGAATTTTGGAATGAAGTGTGTATAAGATTCTCTGGTTTTATTGCTTACTCTGTATTGTGAGATTTAGTGTTTGGGGATGAAATTGTTTATGGTTCTCTGGTTTTATTTGCTTACACTGTATTCTGAGATTCAATGTTTAGGGATGAAGTGTGTTTAAAGTTCTCTGGTTTTGTTTGCTTACACTATTTTGAGATTCACTGTTTGGGATGAAACGTGTTTAAGGTTCTCTGGTTTTGTTTCCTTTGTCTTTGATGTTCAATGTTGTGCTGTGATGTTTTGCAGAATAGAATGGTTGAATGTCGGTTTGGTGAATCGGTGCTGCTGAACTTTACACAAAGGAATTGAACTTGTTCAAAAGTTATGTGTGAAAGAATATATATGTGTGAAAGAATACATTTTCTCCTTACTATTTTAAATTTAAATGTTATATAACTGCTAAATTGTTAGGGTGACCCTTCTTCCTTTGGCATTCCTTATGGTGTTACTTTAAAAGTGTATGAGTATGAAGTAAACAGCCTAAGGCAAGTTTATTCTAGATTCGGTGACCTAATGGAAACTAAGTAAGCACTTTCCTATTATCCAATGATAATCATTTATGAGAACGAGACTAGCCAATGGGTACAGTTAAGGAGTTCATTAGCTGTACAGAATTCTACACCCTAATCACTTTTGAATTTGAAATGAGAGGAAGAAAGTCTGGCTTGAAAGGCAGTCGTTAGCTTGGATGGTGAGTTTAATTGACTGATTGAGAGAGAATGGACTTAGAAACATGTCATGCATTTTACTATGATATGTTATACTTGTTTTTATGTAGAAATGTACTTTATGAATTAACTTTTAGTACTACAAATGTTTGAACTAAGCTGCACCTGAGTTGCGTATTAATATGTGATATATTTCTAGAGAGACATTCAACACCACGGGTTTGTAAATGACTGATTATATTTGTTGTGAGTGACCTCTGAACTTTGAGTTCTGGGAGTGTCTGTGGTTGTTTGATACAGTGTGTTTATTTAACCATTTGCGTGCATGGGGATAATGAATACTATTGCAGGAATTGCAAGTTTGAGAATGGAGTGTCAGATAGAATGGAGTTATATTGTGATAAACGAGAAACTTAGGTTTGCTCCTTAATTATATGTTGCAGTGACCAAGTGCCTTTTTTTGTTTATTTGAGTCTCACCCTGTGAGTGTGAGTTCAACCATGAGCTTGAGTCTCAAGTGGAGCCTGAAGTTAAACTTTTGAGTTTCCAGCTACCCTTTATATGTTCGTGGGTCAAAATCTGAATCTGAGCGACTGGAAAGTGCAGGAAACTTGCAAAGTGTGTTACAGAGCATGTAAACATAAGGGAGTATGCTACACACTTTTAATGTATCAGAGCAAACTATGCTGGGTACATTCTGGAACAATTTTGGTACATTGAAGGTACCAGAATTGTTGTGATCTTGTTCTGCTTGAGGGAGCAGACACAGTGAGCAGAGCATTCAAGCAGTTCAAGAGGAAGAGTGCATCAGAGTTTTCCACCTGTGGCAGAAACACGTGCTGACATGGACATTGTGACATTGTGATGTTGATACAAAGGCAAGTGAAAAAACTGTTGGAGCTGGCACTGTAACATTCTTGCAAAAGCAAGTGAAAGACTATCAAGCAGTAGTTAATCCAGATCACATAAATGTATACATTTAACTCTATAATAACTCCATTTCTTTCTGTTCTCTGATAGGATTAACCAGCAATTTGTATTGACTCTATTGTTGAACTGTAATTATATTTATTATTATATAAGTATAAAAATGAGACTGTAAACAATACTTATCGGAATATGGGGTCATGGAATATTGTGTTTAGTTATCTATTTCATTGTAATTGTCATCTGTATATTTGAGTTTTCTTTCAATAAATTTTTTTAAAAATAAATTTATTGTTAAATTTATTGACCTTGTTACGCATAATGTTGGAGATGAAAGTGGGTGGGTGGGGGTTCGCTAAAAATAGATTAAAGACTGATTTGTCTTCTCCTTTAGTTAGAAGTTTTCCACTCATGGAAACCTTATGTGACTGTATCCGCCAAGTGAGAGACGAATGGTGTCTTTTGGAGGATCATTAACAAAATAAAATTAATATTCTCTTCACTTTAAATTAGTTAAGAAAGATTAATTAATGATAATAATTATTTTCATTTACTAAGTGGCGCGCCGTGTCACAATGTTTGTATGTAACATTGCTGATACAAAAAGCAGGATTCGGAAATGTTCGTTGATAAAATGTTGGATGCAAATTATTGAGTGGCAGAGTCAAAATATCACATTCTTTCGAAAAGAAGATATTTTCTCAAAGACAATGGGAAAATGTCTCGTACGGAACACGTACATCGCCTACTACTACAACCCCCAACCCTATCCCCCCTCACATACGTAGTAGAAAAGCACACGCGCAACCACACACAAGGGTGACAGTCTAGAAGCACACCTCATGACGGTTACCACCGCCGTCGAATAATTAGTGCTAATATCCCAGATAGTCGAGCGCATCTGGTTGAAGGCTGAATTGTCTTTTCCTGCAGCAAGATGCAATGAGCACGTGGTGGGCGATATCCCGACAATTAACGGTAGCCAGAAACGCGAGATAGCGCGTGAACTGGCCCACCGAAAGGCCGATCTGTATTGAGAGCTGAACAACACGCAATCGTACGGTGTCTAAGGAGAGGGCGTGTGTTGTGTGAAATTAGCTGGGAGGGGCAAGATGTGACGGAGGAAATGACCTGCAATATCAACGAACGGGACGCGAGCAAAGCTGCACTTGTAGCAGTCAAAATCTCGCGAGATCTGTGAAGAGTTCGAGTTAGCGTGCTTATTTTCAGCATATATGTATAGAGGGCAAAGAGAGTGAGAGAGAGAAAAAAAGAATGACAATAAAAGAAAGAAAAAATATAACAAGAAAGAAAGATAAAAAGATAACCAAATAGAAAATAAAGAATGAGAAAAATGAAGAGAGAGAAGGGGAGGGGGTGAGAAAACAAGGAGAGAGTAAAGAGAGAGAGTAAAGATAAAGACTGAAAAGGAGTTACGGGGGTGGGGTGGGGTGGGAGAAGTGATGACGAAAGCGAGATGTCTAATTTAACATTTTCTTGACCCTGTGACCTTAAAAATCACACAGAACTTGAAGATAATAGTTTTAATTATCAAGATATTGTAATGGAAGCGCGCGCACGTACACACACACACACACTCACACTTGCATGCATATGCGATTGAAAACACTTTTTGTTTCATCATATCACTATACACACACGCGCGCACACACAACCACATACACTCCCAGAACTCAAAGTTCAGAGGTCACTCACAACAAATATAATCAGTCATTTACAAACCCGTGGTGTTGAATGTCTCTCTAGAAATAGACCGAGACAATGTGAGACAAACAGCACACGGGGACATTAGCCAGGATTCCACATCGGAACGCCTAGAAAAATTAGCTGACAGATTAGGAACCCGGCCAAGCCAATAGAGTTTTAGCGGCATGTAGAGCTGCCAAACCACTTCCTCCACTCGCCACATTACATCGACACACCACTTTACATCAACATCCACACATCAGACAACGCCTTTATTATTTTGGTTCTTCGGTTTTTGTACTTTTTGTTTAATTTGGGGCGAGCAGTCTCGGCTTGCAACGAACGTAAAATGTGCGAATGTATTTTTTAAATTTGCTCTTTTAGAGTATTGCAACAACAACAAAAATTTTAAAAAACAACAAAACTTGAGGTCTATTTAAACGAAGATCGTCGTACATGTGTTAGCATCTGCTGAGCTCTGTCTTTGTGAGTAGTATAGTCACTATAGTGTACCTATATATACACTTACAATGAATGATTTTTGTATGACCTCTGTCTTTGTGTGTAGTATAGAGTACCTATATATACACTTACAATGAATGAGTTTTGTATGCCCGCTGTCTTTGTGTGTAGTATACCTATATATTTTACACTTACAATGAATGAATTTTGTATGCCCGCTGTCTTTGTGAGTAGTATAGTGTACCTATATATTTTACACTTACAATGAATGAATTTTGTATGCCCGCTGTCTTTGTGTGTAGTATACCTATATATTTTACACTTACAATGAATGAATTTTGTATGCCCGCTGTCTTTGTGAGTAGTATAGTGTACCTATATATATATATGTGTGTGTGCGCGTATGTGAGAATTATGTTCATGTGCATATAATATGTATTAAGAAAAGCTATTGAATATGTTGATTTTCAACGAGTTTCTTGTATCTATATAGTTGTATAAATGTGTGTGTGTGTGTGTGTGTGTGTGTGAGAGAGAGAGAGAGAGAGAGAGAGAGAGAGAGAGAGAGAGAGAGAGAGAGAGCGTGCATATAATCTATATTTACTTTATAAATTTTTGGTGCATACTACCTATACCAGGCTTCTACCTTGTGATGAGTTTGACAATTCTGTGTCATGAACTCTTAACCCAGTTTGCTGATTTCAAAAATCAAATTTTGAAGGGACCTTTGTTAAAGCTCTCCCGTGATACATCAGTATCGAGAAGCTTCTAGCAAGGAGGTCAGATTGTTGCATAACTTCAGGCCATTGTCCAGCACTTCGAATCAACAACATACCACGTGATCCGTCACGTGACGCGTTCTATGCAGTTTGATAAATACGATAAGCGTGCGGTAAATTGCCACTCACGAACCCAGAACCGGCCGACACACGAGCAGCCATCCGCTAGTCGCCGCAACCATCGAGTCGTGCTAGAGAAAACCCGTCACATTAATCTGCTTTGAGAGGTAACACGTCTACTTCTTGCAGACGTTATTGCATTATGTTAATTGTATTTTGCATTTGAATCGATGTATGTAATTTTGTGCAAATTATCGCTATTTTAGCCGAAGCACGTGGTTCACTTGGAAATGACAAAGTCTATAAGTTATTGTATATAAATTATTGTAACTCTTTTCCTTGTATCTTTAATTTATATAAATCTTAAATTTACTAGTGCCAGGAACGTCTGTGCACAATGCGAGTTTTCCTTGTAATTCAAATTGTTTGCGTGTAATTTTCAATGCTAATTTGTAATTGTTCCTTTGTGTGAATTCCAATTTTTAATGCTGTAAATATTTGGCAATTCGTACGTCATGTACAGTTAAATGTAACGTATATGAAAATCACATTATATCTTTTAAATATGACTATATTTAAAATTGTAAACGACACGACAGTTGAAGATTCTAACTCAGTGCATTTAAATGTGAAAAACGTGCTTGGGTTGGCGAACAAAAACGCAGATCGATTATGGAAAACATCCTTTGTTTCCAGATCGGGTTTTTTTGCTCTTTGGTTTTACTCCTATCTTCACTCCATACTCCTTGGGACGTATGTCGACACGCATGTCTACATGTCCCTTGTCTACGCTTACATTCGTCGGCTAGCGCAGTAACTGAGAGACGGTTGATTGTAGATGCTACGGGCATTGCTGGCGATGAACTGAAGTGAGGTGGACTGGATTGGACCGGTTTGGAGACCATGAGGCGTCATGAGCGCAGATGAGTAAACCACTGATAATCGTGATATCAAACGAACTATTGAGCAATATCTCACCACGAACAATTGACTTTAACCCTTAATAGCACTAATTTATCTGCTATGAGTAGAACTAGACTTCGTGCTTGTATTTAATTGTTATCGCTAATTGTTAAATATTAAATCTTATTTTTAACTTGTTAAACCCTCTTCGTAGTGAATTCTTATGCATGATAGACCTAATCACGTGGTTTGGATGGGGGCTGTTTGAGCTGAATGAACGTAATGAATGCATATTAATTTAAGAGGAATTTTAACGATTTCCAAGCCAGCTATTGTACGCAAGTTGTCAGTTCGTAAATCTGTTGTCTTAACTACAAAGATGCATTTTTGACTTAGTCGAATGATAACTTGAGCAACCAGTCTGCTTAGGGTGGCGAGATGAGAATTAATTAAATCAAACAATTTTAAAGTTCTTTAAAATCCTAGGCAGAGTCTATAAATAAATACTGGAAACGTAACATACCTATATCTTTTGACAGTTATTTTGCCTTAAAAGGAAGTAGACACTAAACAAGTAACAACAAACCTGGTTTCTAATTGTAAGTTGTTGTTAAATAAGTTTATTACAAATAATTCTGAGAGAGAGAGAGAGAGAGAGAGAGAGAGAGAGAGAGAGAGTCGCCAAGCAAATCTGGCAAATCAGATAGATTCGTTTAATAAATTTTCGTGGATGGGTGGGTGGAATGTAGCCCCTCTTTGATTAACAGATTTGTTAAAGGAATGGGGCAACCAAATCAGGTTTGCCTTATAAACAAAAGTTCATAAATGGGAGACAACAAATACGTAAATATCAGGTTTGTCTTATAAACAAAAGTTCATAAATGGGAGACAAAAAATACGTAAATAACAGGTTTGCCTTGTAAACAAAATTTCATAAATGGGAGTCAAAATGTCGTAAATATCAGGTTTGCCTTGTAAACAAAATTTCATAAAAGGGAGACAAAAACGTAAATATCGCTTACTAAATAGTTCCCAAAGAGTGGAAGCAGTCGGATTTCTTCTCAAAAGAGAATATTCTAATAAATAAGGGAATATAACTCCTATAAAAAATAGAAAGTACGAAAACACAAAAAACAAAATCAGATTTTAAAAAAGGAATATGTTATGGCGGGCAGGACACCGTGATTTTATCATTACAAAACCCCAACATATAGATACGTCAAAAGGACACCGATAAGGCCATCAGAATTATACAGAGCGATAGACAACACTCTTCAATCCCTACAAGGACAATATCTGAACCGAAAAATGGCCAGCGTCGAAGCCAAAGCCGCCTCCTACGAGATAATACAGTACTACGGCAACATGGGCGCAAGAAAAAAAGAAACACACAAGACAAAGACCTGGACGTGTACGCAAGACACACAAACCCACCGCCGCGAAGCACCAAAGCTAAAGAAACACAAACTGAGACGGACGAGAAGACAATGAAAGAAACACAGACGACAAAACACTGCGAAAATAAGAAAACAAAGAAGACAACACTCACGACTGCCCACACGCAAACGGGAAAAAAGGAGGCGTCTACTAAGGACACTCAAACAAGGACAGAGACCGGTTGCCACCCGCCGAATTCTTATGGTCCAGGACTGCAGTGTCTCTCGATATAACGCGGGTCTCGAAATGTCTGTCATTTTAATTTGCAACACCTAAATCTCACTCACACTCACTCACTCACTCACTGGATGCATGCAACCTTGTGCAATTTAGCTGCTGATCAGAAAATGAAAGAAGAACTCGAAGACAGTTCTATACAACACGAACACATCAGTAGCAGATCAGTCAAATCCATGCAATAGAATGCTTCTTGAGAATCGAACCGGAATCTCGCTATTTCGTTGAGGGGTTTAGCCTACTGGGCTATGTCATGAGCAAAGAATAGAAGATTACGAGGAATGTCAAGGAAAATGACGTCATGTTTTCTTGTTTTGTCAAGGTGTATTAAGTTTTGAATACATTCTGTCCATTGAATGTAAGTGTAGATTTATTTGATAATAATAATTAGCAGTCTCATTCAAGCATTGGTTGTGGTGAATGTGTTGGTGGTAACAACAATCCGACAGCTTACAACGTAAAGCGGCAGCATGTCCCAAGAAATCTCCTACAACAATGAACAACAAGCAACCACTACTGCAGCAGCAACACAGAGACACACATGCATAAACACGCAATCTCAATTTAATCAAATCGTTGAAGGTAGCTATAATTATTATCTTAGTGACTGTGACAGACTTCTGACCAGAATTCTTGTCATGAACTCCTGACCCACATCCGAAACTCGAATATCATATTCGAATTGAATTCCTTTCTTTGAACCCTACCATCATGCACCGCATGAGGAAAAAACAATAGTGAGTTCATCCCTTGTTATGTAACTTTAGACAACAGTCGAGAAAGTTCTAGTCACGTGATACATTCATGCACTACAATAAATACTCTTGACGCGGTAATATTCTTTACTCGCCACCCCAGAACGGCCGACATACACACAAGCACCTTGCCTAGTCGCCGAAATCTTGCTGAGTCAGAAAAAACATAGGAACCCCGTCTTGTGCAGTAAAGTCTACTTTAAGAAGGTAACACGTCTACTTCTTACAATGATATTGCATTTTACTATTTGTATTTTTGTATATGAATTTATGTATGTATTTTATGCGAATTATTGCAATTTTCCTCCAAGCATACGTGATTCGATAGAATGACTAAAGCCTAAAGATTTCATTGTATATAAATTAATTGTAACCTTTTAACTTTAATTTGTATAAACCTTAATTCTCTTGTGCCGCAGAAAACGTCTGTGCACGTTGCGAATTTCTATGTAATTCAAATGATTCTCTTGCGTGTAATTTCATTGTTAATTCATAAAGCACTCATAATTGATTTGAATTATATTTTGTTCTCCTTGTATGAATTCCATTTTTGATGAAGTAAATGATTGGAAATTCATACGTTCATGTAATGTTAAAAATAACACACATGTGAATTATATTGTATCTTTTATGAATATAAATATATTGTAAAAGACACGATAGTCAAAGATTTAAAACTAAGCGCCTTGTATCAATCACACATGCTTGGATGATTTGCGAATGTAACCGCAAATCACTTATAGAAACCACACTTGTATTTTCAGTGCGGGTTCTTATCCTCAGCCTTATAATATGTTCTACGTATTATTGCCACCTTCGCATCACATTGAGTGCGTGGCATGTTCTTTGTGCAACTCTGACGAACGACATACAATTCCGTGTCGCCATTGTTGTTGATGTTATGCTATGACGGATCACTAGTGTGACAAGTCAGGACGACAAGGTTACTGGAAACTACGACCGTACAGCGCAAGCATCGCTTGATACGTGGAAGGATCGAACTGTCCTTACACCACGTGTACATCAAGACTATTGAGAAAGATGAGTAACTAAAACCGAACTCTGAATCAATCGAAAGTGCTGGCAAAAATAGCTCTTAAAACACTAACATTCAAGCCGATTGTACTCGCCTTAGTTTAGATCTGAAGCTGTGTCTTCGTAATTGATTGTTATTGTTAAATATTAACTATTATTAAATTCTTTTATTTGTTAATACCTCTTTCGTAGTGATTTTTATGCATATAGACGTAATTCGTGGTTTGGATGGGGGATCGACTGAGCTAAATGAACCTTTTGAATGCATAAAGATTTAAATGAGTGTTAACGGTTTCCAAACCGGCTATTGTACACAAGTTGTCTGTTCGTGAATCTGTTTGTCTGTACTGCAAAGGCGCATTTTCATATGAGACGAAAGATAATTTGAGCAACCAGTCTGTTTAGGGAAAGGGGAAAAATTAATTTATCTAATTAAATTAAAGTTTCTGTAAAATTCCTAAGCAGGGTCTTTAAATAAATACTGGACATGTAACAGTGACATTTCATTTCTAGTAGTCGTAGAAGTAGTAGTATGTAGAAGTAGTAGTAGCAATGAAGAAACCTTTCAAAATATGTCGACTTTGCCACCAGTAATAAAATAATAATTAATGTTTATTAGGGGAAATCTAAACAAAGTATCAGTTACAAATTATTTACCAAAGGCTAGAGACACGTTTCAATTAATGATCGAAAAAAAATATATAAGGTAAAATGCACACCAAGAATAAATAAAATATATTGACAAAAAATACTCAAAACTGAAAATATGAAGATAAAAATCTTTCTAACCCAGTGCTTCCAGGTCTGTCCAAGCTGCTTCCGTTCGTTTTCTACCTATGCGCATGTGAAAACCAATTTTCTTTCGATCACACAATCGCGAAAACGAATAAGTCCGGGTGTTGGGTTTCCCGATAACAGGTGTCATCAGGGGCGAAATGTTTGTCACCCTCGTAGCTATTTTTCGACAACTGTTGACTTTTACTTTAAACTGCAATTATATTTTATATTTTCTCAGTTTTTTTCGTTCTCTCTCTCCCCTCCCCCTCCTCTCTCTCACGGTAACATGCTCCAGACTTGAAGGGCAGGGTCGTATTTAGAGGTGAGGCAAATCAACAGTCTCACCAGTTTCTTTTGTTAGTTGATGCCAGAAAAGAACACCTTTAGGGAAAGGCTATATAGAGAGCTGAGACATACCTGCAAAGTCATTGTCTTTTGCTTTTTGCATTTTTGTTTGATAGTTGATGTCTCAAAGAAAAAATTGTAGGTCAAGGCGCAATTAGTTCTGAGACGAATTAGTTCTATCACAGTTGTTGGAAAGTTATTCCTTCTAACAAAAAAAAAAAAAAAGAAAAGAAAAGAAAGAAAATGAAACACCTGTAAGGTCTGGCCGTACCTAGAGTCAGATGAAATAGCATATCACCCCACCGTTCTGACAACTATTGATACGATGTACTTATCGGACAAAAATTTATTACGAGCAGAGACTAACGAATGAGCACTATTACAGTCTTTCGATAATCGTTGCTGTAAAAACACACTTGTAGGACAGGGCTAGGCCTAGAGTTCACACGAATGAGCAGTCCTATGACATCTGGGTGGGCGACATTTTACAAACGACACTTAGCGGGCGACAAGTGGCAAACGTCAACTAGCTACTGACACATGCCTAGCAACAATTGGCGAATGTCAACTAGCTATTGACACATGCCTAGCAACAATTGGCGAACGTCAACTAGCTATTGACACATGCCTAGCAACAATTGGCGAACGTCAACTAGCTATTGACACATGCCTAGCAACAATTGGCGAACGTCAACTAGCTATTGACACATGCCTAGCAACAATTGGCGAACGTCAACTAGCTATTGACACATGCCTAGCAGCAATTGGCGAACGGCAAGTGACTTGTGCATAATACGATATACGACATTTTGCTAAACAACAGGAAAAAAACTAAGTAATTATCTAACAAAGGCAAGAGAAAAAGGTTATACCAAGATGGGCAGCAAACCCCACACATACATGCTTCTCTTTCCTGTGATATGGTTGGTCAGTAGCTGTTAAGCCTTAGTGTCCCATCTACCACATTCTGTTGTTTATTTTGATTATATTTTTGTGACAAAATGGCAGCTAATCGTAAAAGAAAAGTTGACAAGGAAAACCGGCAGTTTAATGATGATTGGTTAATGCACTTGTCCACACCAGCATACTTGGCAGCACATACTGCTGCAAACAGGCTTTCTCACAGATGAAACTGAACAAAAGCAATACCTGCGGTCAGCTGACTGATGATAATCTGGAAGCAATTTTGCATCTTTCAACGTCAAACATCAAGCCGGACATTTTGAAGCTTGCAGATGACATGCAGCACTATCCAACACTGACTTTGTGAAAGTTGACGTATCATAACATTTTTAGAATGAGTCTTAGTATACAACTTCTTTGTCGTAATTATAGTCTTAATCGTCATTTGTGTGTTCTTAGATGTGATGTCCAACTTGTATGGGACGATTTTGATCTTCACTTTTTTGAGGCCCCCGATGGTTTCGACAAGTCAGATTTGTGGCCCCCCAACTGAAAAAGTTGGTGCACCACTGTTTTAAGGTTTACAAATAATGAACTAGCCTATGGGTAGAGACTGAAACTTACCTGTTGAAGATTGTTTTATATTCTAAACACTTTGATTTTGATGGAACTAAAGTCCAGTCATAAAAGCAATCATTAGCTTAATAAAAAGAGTAAGCTTTTTTTCTTTTCCTCTTTGTACATCCGAGTAAATAAAAATCTGGATACATTTACAAATAGGAATACGTAAATATTTAGTATAATGCGAATTTATTAATTTCATATTTATTTGGTTTATACTTTTATCTTTCTTGTGCCATGTTCATTCTGACACTAAGCTTTTGACACACCTGGAAATGCAATCAATAAAAAAACAAAGTATGCATGTTTTTCCACCGTATAAACTAAATTTTCGGATAAACAAATTTGTTTTGATTTTTTTTAATAAAAAAGGTAATTCAATACATTTACAAGAAAAAGTGTAAATTAAATAAAAATACAAAATTAAAACAATGACAAGACAATGACAACAGAATGCCGAACGCTCAGAAACAGACAGGAAAACGCTCCTCCCCCCCACCAAACAAAAAAAAAAAAAAGAATATAAATAAAAAATGATCACCACGACTTCTTTCAGCCTAACAAAATGGCCGTCACACCTTTAGAAACTTTGAGCATGTTTGTCTACTCTTGAAAGTCACCAGTTCACGCCGGTCATAAAGTACGAAAATCTGGGGTGTAAGCGCCATTAACGTCACGTGGGTCGGTAGGGTCAAAGATTAGCCGACTATTTAGACCAGGGGTGGGGCAACTTCTTCAGTCGGCGGGCCGGGTATGGGAAAATGAAGTCCTTGGCGGGCCAGATTACTAAATCAATACCTTAATCGCGTATTTATCCACCTATGCAAGGAATAAATCGTATTTAATGTAAACTTTAAACTTGTAAACATTAAAGCATAGAGACCAAAAACAGTATTTAATGAATTGAACGTAATGTACTTCAATAGCTGCTGAAGTCGATGAGACATCTGTGGTCGATCAAAGTTTTCAACAAGTTGTTTGAACTCTGGCTGCATGTCAGACGTAGAAATTCTCAGTAAAGACTGCACGTGAACATCAGTTAGATTGGAACGCAGCTTTGTCTTGTTAATGTTCATGGTCGAAAATGTTTGTTCACAAATGTATGTAGACCCGAACAGAACAAGTAGTTTCATGGCCATCTTTCTCAGGTTGGCAAACTTGGACTCATTCAGTGATGCATAAAATTTGTCAATGCATTCAGATTGGAATTTCTCTTTCAGGGTAGAGTCACACTGCAGATCAATCAGTTCCAGCTGTAGAGCATCCGGCGCCTTTTTAAAGTCAGTTGTAAACGGTGATGACAAGATATCAAACTCAGCAGCAAGTTTCTGGAAGTCCGCAAAACGACGAGAAAATTCATTGTCTAGTGCATATATCATATTGGTGTACTTCTCAGTTGACATCATCTGGGGTCCATAGTTTTGAGTGTTGGAAAGTGTGTTGTGATATTCTGACTGAGCTGGCGAGAAAACAGTTTTAACTTCACCTTGAATGCCTTAACTGTTGAGTACATTTCGTGAGCAAAAGTGCCCTTCCCTTGAAGTCTGGTGTTCAATTCATTCATATGTTCAAAGAGATCAACTGCAAACGCCAGATCTGACAGCCATTCTGATTTTCTGAGTTGAGGATATTCTGTATCTTTCCATTTCATCTCCAAAAACAGTAAGATTTCTGTTTTCAGGTCCCAGACGCGTCTCAGAACTTTCCTCAAACTCAACCAGCGTACAGCGGTATGATACAGAACATCACTGTGATCAGAACCGCATTCTTCCAGAAGTGTGATAAACTGTCTGTGATTTAGACCTCTCGCCCTGATGAAATTAACAATTTTCACAACTGGATCCACAACATGTTTCATGTCAAGCACACTTTTACACAGCACTTCCTGGTGTATTATGCAAAGTAGAAATATCAATTCCCTGGTGCAATCGACCTCTGCAACACTGTCACCCAGTCTCTTCAGTAGACCAACTTTCTTTCCTGTCAAAGATGGAGAACCATCCGTAGTAACACTTACCATTTTCTGCCATGGTAATTGCATTGTGTGCAAGGCATTTTCCACACGTTCGAAAATATCTTCCCCAGTAGTAGTGTCTTTCATTGATTCCATTGACAGCAATTCTTCTGTGATTTCAAAGTTTTCTGAAATGCCTCGTACAAAGATGAGCAACTGTGCAGTGTCATCGATGTCAGTGCTTTCATCCAATGCCAGGGAAAACAGCTGAAATGAAGGTACACGCCCTTTCAGTTGTGATGTCAGGTCTTCACCAATTGTTTCAATGCGGCGAGCCACAGTTCTTCTTGACAAACTGACTTCTTCAAACTTCTTTCTGTGTTCTGGACAGACTTGATCAGCTACATCGAGCATGCACTTTTTGACAAATTCACCATCACAGAACGATTTGCTATGCTTAGCAATGTTGTATGCGACCACAAAGCTGGCATGAGTAGCAGCTTTCTGGGTTTTGGCTTTTCGAATACATTTTGCTGCTTTACAAGTTTTCTGTCCAGTTCTGTTGCTTTTGTTTTCTGTTCCACTGCTGATAAAGTACTGCCATAGCCTGCATGTTTCGTCGCATAATGGCAGCTAATGTTGTACTCTTTCAACAAGGCAACACTTTCACTGCACAGCAAACATACTGCTTTCTTGCCGACTTCTGTGAAAAAGTACTTAGGCATCCAATCTTTGTTAAATGGCTACACTCGCTGTCAACTTTAGGTTTCTTGGCAAAATCCATGATAACAATTTTATTGTAAATTCTAAATCTAACCGAAAACAACCAAAGAATAACTAACAGTCACTGTTACAGTGACACAGTAAGAAAGTAGTGGGAGATTGCAGCAGGATGTGGACGGGGGCCACGTTACCATGGCGGCTAATGTTGTACTCTTTCAACAAGGCAACACTTTCACTGCACAGCAAACATACTGCTTTCTTGCCGACTTCTGTGAAAAAGTACTTAGGCATCCAATCTTTGTTAAATGGCTACACTCGCTGTCAACTTTATGTTTCTTGGCAAAATCCATGATAAAAATGTTATTGTAAATTCTAAATCTAACCGAAAACAATCAAAGAATAATTAACAGTCACTATTACTGCGACGCAGTAAGAAAGTAGTGAGAGATTGCGGCGGGATGTGGACGCGGGCCACATTACCATGTACGGCCAGAAACAGTCAGCGGGCCGGTCAAAATCCCGTCGCGGGCCGTATGTTGCCCGTCCCTGATTTAGACGGTAACGCGAAACTGGGAGAAGACGACTGGAGCAGGTCTCGTCTACCATTATCTTCGCCAGGAACCAAAGTGCTGCGACTGTTCACGTCCTTTCGCTTTCGCTTCTGCAAGCGCGTGTGTAATAAAAAGTGTTATCTACCTTTCCACCGAATCATTATCTCCCCACTAACAAATGCTTACATATCCTGGAACTCGCGCATGCAGACAAACTCGACCTCGCACTTCAATCACTCGCGAGAACGCATACACCAAACATGCACAAAACACTCACACCATACCAACAAACCAAACACACAACTGACATACCATAAACAACACACACATATCAAATATACAAAACACACATCATAGACAAATGCACAAAGTTATTCACATACAACGCACATCATACAAATATATGCCATACATACACAATACACGCACACAGCGTATGCTCTTGTACAGACACACACATTCACTCACACCCACACTTAGATTCCTTTATATACACGCACCATGCGTACCATTGAACGGTCCATTTGGTCTGGTCAGAACACCGGAATGCACTGAGAACGTCTCATCGACGAAAAGTTTGGGAAACGCCTCTGGTGGTGAAACAAAGCTAACGAAACAACACACGCACACGCACGCACACACACACACACACACACACACACACAGCGAACAAACGAATTTGTACCAACAATTAAGTTAACTACTCACATGCCAGCTTTAGAGACGATCATTTCCGTTCCCAGTTCATCAAATTCGTCCCACAAAGACTTCATCTCGAGCTGTGCCGAGACGTTCAGGAGTTTGAGGTGCAGAGGCTTTTCCGAGTGTTTCGACGAGGGCAAGGGCGGGGAACTGTCAGATTTGTCGCAGTTCACAGCACTGTCCGATTGTTTGTCCATGCTGTTGTTGGATGAGTCCAGTTCATTTTGGGGGGAATCCGGGTCGATTGAATTGCGACATGCAGGAGGGTCGGTTATCGGATCAAACAGAACTGCTTCATACAGTGAACGCCCGGGCGTCAATCCAAGAACGCAAGCTATGAAAAGGAAGGAAAGAAAGAAAGAGATAGAAACAATATAAAAGACGAATTAGTCACATAGTATGTAAAGCTGACTATTTTTCTGTATCGATCTAAGTTTAAAATCATAATTAACACCTTTCTATTAGCTTTGCTTGTAGTATTAAAGACTTTGGAACTGGTACAGTAAATATATATGTGAGGAAAATTAAAACATGAAATGTCAAATCCAAAAGTCGTACTAAAAGTCAGTTCTTTAAGATTTATCAAATATTTAGGAGCAAAATAAAAAAAAGCTGCATAGAAGACGAGATGGAGTGTAAAGCGTCCTTATGTTTACAGCATTCAAAGGGTCGTTTAAGTCTTCAGGACGAAGAGCGTACTGTTTAGAATAAGAACAGGTGGAGTGTAAAGCGTTCCTTATGAATACAGCATTCAAAGGGTCGTTTAAGTCTTCAGGACGAAGAGCGTACTGTTTAGAATAAGAACAGGTGGAGTGTAAAGCGTTCCTTATGAATACAGCATTCAAAGGGTCGTTTAAGTCTTCAGGACGAAGAGCGTACTGTTTAGAATAAGAACAGGTGGAGTGTAAAGCGTTCCTTATGAATACAGCATTCAAAGGGTCGCATATAAAAGCCAGTTCTTTAAGGTTCATCAAGTCTTCAGGAGGAAGAACGTAATGCTTAGAAGAAGAGCAGATGGCTGTAGAGTATCCGGATGTTCACAGCAATCAAAAAATCATTCTAAACGACAGCTCTTTAAGGTATGTCAGACATTTAATAGAAAAGAATAATGTCAAGAAAGTGAGTATATGAAGCAAACCAAAGCATTACATTCCCAAAAGATGAAAAAGATGATGCATTACATTCCCCAAAACTTAATTTCAAGATTTCATTGAATCTTTACTATCCGGCACTTTGACAATAGGAGAATAGGAAAGCTCATAAGTTTCGTTCAGAATCACATTGTTATGACATAACACAAAAAGAATGCAAGTCAACTCTGTTACATAGTCACGTGATAAGCAAATGCCAAAATGAAAGGGCAAAGTCACGTGATAAGACTCCTACTTTCAAAGCATTACAAATATCAAACTGAATGACAAAGTTCTAATGTCCATCGAAAACTTGTGCTTACAAGGAGAGTTTGTGGATGACAGACATCGTAGAGTTCTGACATTACAAAAGATGACAGAGTGTTAAAGTTCATGGAGTTGATGGAAATGTTCCCTTTCAATTTTAAGTATAGAAATTTTCTTTTCAAGGAGCTGAGGTTAAAGTATTGTTATATGGTAAATGCGAGCGAAATGCACTAAGGGAGATTTATATTTTTTAACTGGTAGTTTGAAACTCTCATTCTTAGTTCACGCTAGACTTTTTAGCAGCAAGATAGTCTTTTAGAAAGTAGAATTAAATTAAAAGGATCTTTTGTCACAAACGGACAGCTAGAAACAAAACAATGACAAGAAAATCAAATTAAAATATAACAACAAAAGAATGAAATTATTAAATACTTCATAAATATAGAGTCTTTTAAGAAGACGTATTTTTGTTTCATTAATAAGCCAAAGCGCAGACTTTACTACGTAGAAATAATATTTAAACATTTGTTTTCCATCTCACAGCACTTTTAATTCTATTTCTATTTAATATATTAGTTTTCTTTTTACCATTAAAGGTATGTGAGCTTTAAGTGTATATCTTCACTCACCCCAGTTATATTGTAAAACTAACCAATATAAATCATATATTCTTGATTATAATAATTTTAAAAAAATCACTTTGAACATTTTTTTAAGAGAAACAATGTACATCCCTCAAAAATTAAACGATCAGTAATATTTGGTAAGATTCCTATAATACGGGGGCATGATTTTGAAAGAAATTAAACAGAACTAAAGATAACTCTGAGCATCTGTCTCCCGTGAGAGAAATCAGTTCACTCCACTAAATAACTTTGCCACGTATATCTGTCCCAGCGGAACTCTGCGACTCAGAGAAGGATTTCTCTGATCATCATGCAGTGTCGAGAGAGGGGAGACAACATTTCTCTAATCTTCATTCAGTGTCGAGAGAGGGGAAACAACATTTCTCTAATCATCATTCAGTGTCGAGAGAGGGGAAACAACATTTCTCTAATCTTCATTCAGTGTCGAGAGAGGGGAAACAACATTTCTCTAATCATCATTCAGTGTCATCTGAGAGAGAGGAGACAAGACATGTCTGTCTTCTCCAGTTGCATCCGTATCTCTCCATCTCCACGTCATCATGACCATCTGTAATGTTTAGGAGAGAAAGAAAGCAAAGCCCAAGACAACAAAGGTGTTCTTAACGTCTTATTGTTGGGGGTTTTTTTTGTTTCTTTTTAAAAAAAAAACGCTTTAAAACCGAAGCAGTTTACTTGGAGCAGTTCAGAGCCATGTGCTTGTATTGTTGTTGTTATTACAATTATATTATATTATTATTTTATATCGTATTCTATTCTTTGCAAAACTTAGCTTTGAATGTTTACTTTGTTGCCAGAGCTTGAGTAGAATGAGACATGGAAAGATTCTTTTAGATTTTTAGAAAAACATTTCATAAAACATAATTTGTAAAAAGCTAACAAATATCATAGAGTAGCATTTTTGAGACCTCGGAAAATTATTGCAAAACTTTGGATTTTAGAAAGATGTTTTCTCTCCTCGTCCCGTATTTAATACTTATTATCCAGTTGCTTTATCACAAAATTCTCCTCCTGCTCCAGTAAATGGCCTTCTTGCTATTAACTATAGCCATCAGTAGCATCTCACAAGAGACGGGTGGTTAAGCTGTAGCTACAAGCTTTGGTGCCAGAGTGACCATGACGAGTCCCAGAGCGATGTTTGCCCTCCTCGCTCCTTTCAGCTCATCCACTATCGTTAGCATCACTCTTCTCTACTGACAAAGCACTGTATGTCTCAATGCGCATGCGCGTTGATTTTCGTGCTTGTCCAGAACTGGCAGTAAATGAGTAGATGTTTGCGCGAGGACTTAACCGTGTTATGGAGTGTTGTCGGTCAAATTGGAGAGATACACACACATTAAATATGTAGTGTTTTACAATGTATATTGTGATTTATAATGCGAACACATTAAATATGTCGTGTTTTACAATGTATATTGTGATTTATAATGCGCAAACATTGAAGATGTATGTCGTGTTTTTGTAAGGATATAATGCGATTTATAAAAGTTAATTGTTTTGCGCTAATCCCGGAATTAGCTATATGCTTTATAAAATAGTTCATGTATTTATTTACGCATATTCATCGTCATCATCATCATTAGTTTTATCATCAATTTCGTCATCATTAACAGCTATAAAAGTGGTAGCAGAAGCATGATCATAAATTGTCATCCTCGTCATACTTATTATTGCTGTTCGCAAATATAGATATGCATCTTACTAATCATTTATTCTGTTCGAATTTAAAATATAGATATGCTTCTTACTAATCAGTTACTATGTTCGTTTTTAAAATATAGATATCCATCTTACTAATCAATTATTATGTTTGTCTTTAGAGACGATCTGTTGTGTCGAGCTACAGTTTTCTGGTGCATGGAGAGAAAACGAGAGAAAAACTGGCATACGGTTTGACACATCTTTGAAACTGCATCTGCAATTCCAACAGTTTTGTTGTTTTCTGTTGCCTCTTTGTATATTTTTGAAATATTCAATGAACAAGTACTACTCGAGTGTCTTTCAATAAAATTATATAGATAAAAATAATAAAGATACCAGGCCTTTTCTAGGGAATCACCTTAATTTTAATTTATTTAAAAATACAAATCATTTTCCACAAAGAAAATATTTTCGTTTGTAAATAAAAGCATGCAAGCAAACAGTAAAGCAGACACCCTGTCCCTTCCGAAGGCGATGTTCATAGAAATCAGTCCGACATTTTCTTAAGATATTTCTTTAAATATAAATTGACAAAAGTGATCAGCAGGAATTGAGAATCTAATAAAAGGATGAATGTTGTCATTGCCATGATTTGAGAATTTGAATGAATGATTTGTATGAAGTGAGTAAACAGTATGTAGCCCCTGTTAGTTTAGTTATTTGTGTGTGTCATCATCGTGTATGTATGTGTACAGTCGCATCCCCACGCTCTGTTGTAAAATGGGTCACGACCACTCCCTTTGTTTCAAATCGCGCGCTAGCTGTGTTAGAGTGCATATTTTTATTGTTATATACTGTTTTACCGCTCCTTTTGTTTCAAATCGCGCGCTATATTGGCGTTAGCTGTGTTAGAGTGCATGCTTTTATTGTTATATATTGCTTTAGGTAGTTAGTAAGTGAAGTTCATATTTATATATTTAGAAAGGAGATAGTTTATATTTTTAATTGATGTATTTTTGTATGATGAATAATGTTATTGTATTTGTGTATTTTGCAATTTATGTGTGTGAATGCTTTTCCTGAAGCCCGCCAACACAGATTTTATTTTATTAAAGGTTTAATTCTTCAGATTATATATATGAAAAGATCTGTATATTAAAGTATAATTAAAGTAGTTTCACTGTATATTTGAATTATTATGTAATTGTTAGGCATATAGCTATAACTGATAGTGGAATGCAAGTAAAGAAACACAAAAGTTATTTTTAGAAGCCTTTCCACACTAGATTTTCGTTTTCATAACCCGTGGGCTTCGGTGAGGGCCGCTCCCATAGGATATAATGAGCGTGTGTGGTTTGAGTGAGTGTCTTTTCAGACATACACTTCGCATCGGACCACCGACGGAGAAGCACGTTCGAACGCAACATGGAAACACGCTCCACCCGATCGACTATCAACTCTACTACCCTGCCCCTTTCAGGGACGGAGGAACAGGTAGACATTAGCCCTTTGCCCTTTTCAGGGCCGGGTGAACAAGACGCAATCAAGAAACACTAAAGAGCCATGGAGATCACCATCTATTCCAGAAAACACGGACAATACAACCTATGGCTGTCTTATCGTTGCCTGTCATTCGACGACCATATAGACTGCTTCAGTAATCCATATAAATATCTACTGTGGAATTTATTTTTAACAAAAAACGAAAGTGCTATACGTGAGGCTTTTCTGGTACATCAGCATTATTCGAGAAGAAACCCAAGAACAGCGGAAAACGAAGCACAAACATCACCAGTCGACACGTGCGATAAGGAAACAAATACACACATAGTCTGGAAAATTCCGCCAAAGACCAAAATTAACTCCACACAGACTACGAAGGAAAGAGATAATGGCAAAACGGCATTTTCTCAGGCACCAGTATCAATGACGGAAGAAAAGAAAACGCAAACCCGAAGGACCACAACTGAGGGGGGAAAAAATACAAACAGAGGCAAAGAAGGAAAAAAAAATGCATCTTAAAGCCGCAAATACTCAGACAAATAACACTGAGACGAATGAAAAAGATATCCAAACAAACGTACGAACGAAAGAACATCAACAACCGAATGAATTTGATAACATACTGGACCAGGTTTCAATGGAGCTCGAGGCCATACCCCTCTCACCTATACCAGCGACGCCGCCTCGACCACCAACAACGGCGACAACGACAACAACACCAGAATGCCAGCCCACACCACCAACAACACCAGAACAGGGCGAAAAGAAAAAAAAACGGCGCCCGCCACCACATATTCGGAGGCAACAACAGCGCCCTCAACAACAACCGCAACAACATCGCGGACAGCAGCAACAACAACAACACTGGCTGTACCAGGAACAACAGTACCCCTCTTGGGGTTATTTTAACCATCCAATGGCCGATTTAATCCAACTGCTACTCGACCATCTGTACTGGCCGCCAGCGCCCACCTTCAGGCATCCCAACGGACACCGGGGACAGCCACAACAACAACAACGACGCCACCAGTGAGGAGGTCGGGAAGTCGAACAACCCGGGCACATGTACACACTGGGTATAGATCTGGTGTGTTACTAGCCTGTGCTCTGTAAGACACCCCCCTCACCATAACACCAGAAACGACAACAACATCAACACCACCACCAGGAACAACAACAACATCGACTTCAACCCACGGATCACCGGGTTCGGAGTCCGCCTTTGCCGGCCAGACATGTTTTCTCAACGGGCACACGCAGCAACAAAAAGGCACCCCCCTCCCTCTCCCCCCATCTCCAAACGCGAAAGCGGCGGAAGCCGGAAGCGTTCCCCACATTCAAGACAATGAGTGAGTGTCTGTCTGTCTGCCTCTGAGAGTCTGTCTCTGAGGACCTGTCTACATACAAATAAAGACCATGTAACAGCAACCATACGTTGTCAACTCTGTTGTCACGACTGCGTCGTTCGTCAGTATTGTCTCAATGTTTATGACCCAGGGTACTACCACTCTGGATCTCCATCCACTTCAAGTAGATCCACTGTAATGACAAAGCTCGTGATAATCCTTCAGTAAACTTCTGAACATAGCTAAAATACATATTTTTCTTCGCATTTCTGTCTACGGCAACGATTGTGTTTATCTGATATATTATTTAGAGATGATTTCTGTTAAGCATCTATCCCTAATGTGAGCTTATTTCGCGGACGGAATACTATTAATAGTTTAGTGGTGATGTAAGTCATAGATTTAGCAAACAAGGATGGTAGCGATATGATTTAATTTATTTTTCTCAAACGACATTAGCGACAATGAAGAACATTTAGCTGTTTAAACAAACGTCACTCTGCTTTGATTTAACCACACACACACACACACACACACACATCACAACCACCACCACCACCAACAACAACAACAATGCATGCTAAAATGCAATATATTAAATACATAAAAGAAAAAGAAATAAATCAAAAACGAGGAACCTGTACAGTGTCCCAAATTAAATTGAATGACTGATGATAAAATTGTCATAATTATGTAAACAACGAACGGAAACTTCATAAGCGTAAATTGTCTAGCCACTAAATTAGCCCTGTCTTATCTTCTTTTGAACAGATTTTATGCATTGATAGCTAGTGTAACAAGGAAAGTCAAAATCTGTCGCGAGTTTTACAAACGAAGAGAGGAATCGAAATAATATTTAGTGTTTGACAATAAATTTTGTAGATTCCACTATTTCTCAATACTGACATCATTAGCAACAGGCGCTATTTCTGAGAGCGGTCTTCGGCAGTGTTAATTCTTTTAGCAATCAGTTGTGTGGCGAAGCAAATTTGCCTAGTCCCCGTCTTAATTAATACTTAACTGGTATAAAAATTCGTACTCGGAACAGATGCTAGAAATGCAGGACTAAGTACTGTACTGATACAGAAACATGGTGATATTCTGTGTCCAGTAGCGTACTCCAGTCGTACGTTAAATGTGGCTGAACATGATTAATTATTCGAATTCAGAGAAAGAATGTATCGGAATTGTCTAGTCAGTCCAGACATTGCAAGCCTACCTATATGGCAAGCATTTGTCATTCAGACATCACCAACCTCTTGCTACTTAGCTCACTCGACTAAGGCAAACGGCATTTGACCAGGTAGTCATTACACTACAGTAGTATAGATATACAGTGGAAATCATTAAGGGCATCGATGGATGAGGTGGATGAGGTTTGCTAAATATAAAGACGGATTTGTCTTCTTTAGAATATTGTGTGGCGGTAAATATCTTGATGTTATTGAAGAGAGAAAACGTTTACAACGCCTGCATATCGGCCAATGGAGAGAGACAAGTGGTTTCTGCTGGAGAATTATTAATAATATAAAATAAGATTCTCATAACTTGTAATTAGTTAGTTATGATTAATTAATTATAATCATAGTCATTAACTAAGTAGCGTTGGCGTCACAAGTTGGATGAAAAGTCCTTGAAGAGAATCGGTCAACTCAACAGTACATCTTTCAATCGATTTAACGTAGACTTATTTAAGAGGTCCATCAGGTAAACAACTTAACTTTCAATTAATGTAACGTAGACTTATTTAAGAGGTCCATCAGGTAAACAACTTAACTTTCAATTAATGTAACATAGACTTATTTAAGAGGTCCATCAGGTAAACAACTTAACTTTCAATTAATGTAACGTAGACTTATTTACAGCTAAACAACTCACCTTTCAATGTAAGTAACGTAAACTTCTTTAACAGGCCGGTCAGCAAACGGCTCAGATTATAATCTAAGTAACATAGAATTTTTTAAATGACAGATAAGCTAAACAATTTAGCTTTCAATCAAAGTAACGTAGGCTTTCCTGAGAGATCGATCAGCTAAACAATTTAGCTTTCAATCAAAGTAACGTAGGCTTTCCTGAGAGATCGATCAGCTAAACAATTTAGCTTTCAATCACAGTAACGTAGGCTTTCCTGAGAGATCGATCAGCTAAACAATTTAGCTTTCAATCACAGTAACGTAGGCTTTCCTGAGAGATCGATCAGCTAAACAATTTAGCTTTCAATCACAGTAACGTAGGCTTTCCTGAGAGATCGATCAGCTAAACAATTTAGCTTTCAATCAAACAGCTAAATAGCTCAGCTCTCAGTCAAATTAACGTGGAGTTCTTTAGCAGATCGGTCACTTGCGTAGCTCGGCTGTAAATCAAAGAATGGAAGAAATTGAACAAGCCAGAGTTACGCTTAAATCGCTATTACATCAACTAAATTGCTCTGCAGTATGTAATCAGCGGGACGTAAAGATTTTGTTAACAGGTTTCACCAATCAACTGCTCAGTTTTAAACGAAAATGATGTATCTTCTGAACGGAATCAGTTCCGGGAAATAGCTAACTTTGAAACAAAAATTATGTAGATTTCTGAACAGAATCAGTTCCGGGAAATAGCTCACTTTGAAACGAAAATGATGTAAACTTCTGAACAGAAACATTTCCGGGAAATAGCTTACTTTGAAACGAAAGTGATGTAGACCTAAACAGAATCAGTTCCGGGAAATAAATCGCTTGTAAGCCAAACTCTTCTTGAACAGGATAGGCCAAGTAAGACGGCTCAGAATAAAACCAGTTTAGCATAAAGTCTGTTAACATGTTCAATCCAGTAAATATTTTTTTAACGCTTTATTGAATCAATATAGTATAGATTGCTTTGGCGGTCAGCCAAAAGCACTCCGACTCACTTTGTAAGACTTATTGAGAGAGTGTACCATAGATTCCTTTAAAGGGGAATAACTAAACGAAAGAGCTCAGCTTTACATCAGTCATATTTGTTGACGAAAATATAATTTATCAATTACTTTATTAAAAGTCTTAACTTGGGAGGATGTAGACGATTTATTTTTGAAGAAAAAAAGATGTTATCTTCTTACGTAAAATAGAGTCAGCAATAAATTAGTGTTGAATCGAGTTCTTGAATATTATCAATCAAGTGAAATGGCAGTACAATTAAGAAAATATAAAAGGGCAATAACTGCGTTTACATTTCGTTCGTTTATCTCTCTCTTCCACGACACAGCCGGTCCGTCAATACAATCCAAAGTATTTTGACGAAGAAAAATAGCATTCTGATACGAATTATTAGACAAAATATTCTAATGAAAAAAAACAGACAAACTATTCTGATTAAAAAAAACAGACAAACTATTCTGATTAAAGAAAACAGACAAAATATTCTGATGATAAAATCCAGGGAAATTTTTCTGTTGAAAAATAATCGATAAAATATTCTCATGAAAAATCATTCAATAAAGCATTCTGATCAAAACCATTAGACAAAACATTCAGATGAAAAATATTAGACAAAGCATTCTGATAATGAAAATTCTTTTAAAAAATTCGAGAAAACATTCTGATGGAAAAACGTAAGACACGTCACTTTTTTTTTTAAAAGAAAAAGAACATCGTACATTTGGCAGAACAATTTTGAAACTTAAATTTCATTTCGAAGCTATTTGAAGGCACATACAGCTTTAGAAAGTTTTTTTTAAAGTAATATTGAAAAAGAATTCGATGCTGATAAACACAGGAAAAAATGGTTTCATAAGTTATATTTTGCATGTGAAAAAGTATGAACTTATTCTATTTTTGTTTCAATTTAAATTTTGACATCAGACTAAATTTTATTCATTGAGATTAGAAAATGTTACATTTCTATTTACCTTTAATTTTGACATAAGACTAAGTTTTATTCTTTGAGATTAAAGAGGGCTAACTTAAATTTACATTTTCATTTAATTTTGACATCAGACTAAGTTTTATTTATTGACATAAAAAGGGTTAACTTAAATTTGCATTTCATTTAATTCTGACAATTTCGCATCAAAGGTCACATATTTGCTACATAAACTCTAGTGCTAAAGTCGTTCTCAACTTATTATTGACTATTTTTACATCGTATTGTCCATAATGTTATTATTTGTTAATTTTATCGTTTAAATTGTGAAGAATATTATGCTTTCATTTCCAAATTGCTCACTCCTATTTTCTTGATGTTTAATGTTTATTGCGATTGTTACATGGATTGACTTATCTTTAATATTATTTTTGTCAGTTTATTTTTCATATTGTTTATAGGAATTTGTCAGTATTTGTCATTGTCAGTATTCTTTTTAATATTTTTATTTATTGTTCCTTGCTGGGGTCATTGTATTGCTTCTTACTTTGTGCTAATATTACTTGTTAGTATCTAATGTTTACTATTTACAGTTTTTGTTAATTTCATTGTTTGGTGTTGTTAATATTTAATGTTTGTTATTTAGACTGTGTTAATTTTATTGTTTTCTTTTACTTAATACTTACTGTATATATTGTTAAGAGCTTCTACTAATTTTACTGTTTATTACTTTAGTCTAATTTTAATTGTTTTTTGTTTGTGCTAATTTTATTTGTGCTAGTTTCTCATATGTCCGATGTTAATTGTTTACAGTTATTATATAGATATAGAAGCTGACTGCTGGTTATATATATTTGTGGTAACAAATAACAATACTTGCCATATAATTAAAACAGACACACACAGACACAAACAAACACAATCAACAAGTCAAAATCTGAGGCAGACCGAACTACCAAGCAATAAAACACAGAACACATAGGAACGTTCCCTACCTCCAATGTTTTAAATGCATTTGATCGCGTGCTCGCTTGAAAAAGTATTTTATTCACTGTAAAGTTTCAGTTACTGCGTTCATAAGTTGGTGAAAATATTCAAAAAATAAATAAATAAAACAGCTCAAGACTTTTCAGTAGGGCTACATATTTCATTTCTAATATATATACCTAAATATGGTTGGACATATTTTTTTTTTTGGTCGAACAATTTGTTCAAATGACTTCTTTGAACTTTGAAAAAAAATGCTACCGAACTTTCTTCGCTGATAAACTTCTTGGGAATGATGTTGATACCGAATTTGATGACGATATTTCCACCCGATACACCCACCTTGATATTTGTTATAGCCACACGTCTATCACTTGCATGAATGAAATAATAACTATAAAATAAAAGTAAAAGAAAGAATACTACTACTTCTACTAATGATAATTAAAATAATAGATCTGCACCTACCTCTGCTACTCTTTACTAATTTGTGTAACCACAACCGCAACGATGATAACACATTTTCAAAAAGAATACGCCAATAGGGAAGATAATGATAATTACTTATTAATACATACAAAACAGTTCGCATGTTCAGCATTACAAGAAAAAGAAATGAAAAATGAAATTCAAAAAGCCGAGTACTTTTAGTTACAAGACAATTCAAGAAACAGTATACAAAACAATTCAAAACGTCGAGTACTTTTAGTTACAAACCATTCAAAACGCCGACCATACAAAACAATTCAAAACGCCGACCATACAAAACAATTCAAAACGCCAAGCATACAAAACAATTCAAAACGCCGACCATACAAAACAATTCAAAACGCCAAGCATACAAAACAATTCAAAACGACGACCATACAAAACAATTCAAAACGACGACCATACAAAACAATTCAAAACGACGACCATACAAAACAATTCAAAACGACGACCATACAAAACAATTCAAAACGCCAAGCATACAAAACAATTCAAAACGACGACCATACAAAACAATTCAAAACGCCAAGCATACAAAACAATTCAAAACGACGACCATACAAAACAATTCAAAACGACGACCATACAAAACAATTCAAAACGACGACCATACAAAACAATTCAAAACGACGACCATACAAAACAGTTCAAAACGCCAAGCATACAAAACAATTCAAAACGACGACCATACAAAACAATTCAAAACGCCAAGCATACAAAACAATTCAAAACGCCGACCATACAAAACAATTCAAAACGCCGACCATACAAAACAATTCAAAACGCCTAGCAAACAAAACAATTTAAAACGCCGAGTACTTTTAGGCCGTGTATACAAAACAATTCAAAACGTCTAGTACTTTTAATTACAAAATAATGCCGTGTATAGAAAACAAATAGAAAATCAAGTATACAAAACAATTCACAATGTCGAGTACTTTTATTTGCAAAACAATTCAAAACACCGAGTGCTTGTAGTTACAAAACATAAATATTTAAAAAGCCACGAACTTGTAGTTAAAACAACATAGCAATTCAAAACGCCAAGAAATTGTATTTACTAAATAATTCAAAACACCAAGTACTTTTAGTTACAAAACTTAATAATTCAAAACGCCCAGTACTTGTAGTTACAAACCAATTCAAAACGCCCAGTACTTGTAGTTACAAACCAATTCAAAACGTCCAGTACTTGTAGTTACAAACCAATTCAAAACGCCAAGTACTTCTAGTTACATAACTACACAATTAGACAGACAGATAGATAGATAGATAGATAGATAGATAGATAGATAGATAGATAGATAGATAGACAGACAGATAGAGGCGGCGGAGGGGTGGAATTAACACAATGACTCTGTCAACGTGATTATTTGAAAGCGAGTTTATATCAATCGCTTACTCAATACATAACGTTCTTAAACCAAAGAGTATGTGTGTCTGCCCCTCTTTTAGAATACAATGGCACCAGAGAACTAATGTGTTAAAAGTAAGAGAGGGTTTGAAAAGTATTTTCGTCTTTGACAATTACTGTTCACTTAGTTTGTCCTTTTGTTACCTTTAAACCTGTCTACCGTTATTGAGAATTTTCTTTTCCTTCCATGCGGAAGTATCCAAGGTAAGAGAGTGATACCTATTTCACCCTCAAGTCAGCCATTAATACTATTATCAAGTTAATGAAATAGCTAAACAATTGCACTAATATATTTTTCTGGCAAAATAACGTTTTCTTCTTGTAAAACAATATTAATAAATTGCGCACTTAGGGTTTTTATTGAAAATGATCTGCCGATTCCTGAAAATAAAACGTTATTGGCAAGAGCAAATAACCTACATCGCTGCATATTTATGGTACTGATACCCTTCCATCCTTTTTTCCATCCATCCATCCGTCTATCCATCTATCCATATAAATACGTACCACGCTAGAAAAATTATGCAACCAAAATGCGGCTTTCTTCTCCATTCTCTATTCTTCTACTCAAACTAGTCTGTTCCATCTACGTCATAAATAAACATTTCAGTTACAAAGGAACGTGCTTTATCTTTTGCTTTAAAATGACCCCCCACCCACCCAGTTCATAACTTAGTGCTAATTAAAATGAAAGAATTAAAAAAATGTAGCAAAGTCCCCCCTCCCCCCCAGTTTATAACTTAGTGCTAATAAAATGAAAGATTAAAAAATTATGTAGCAAAGGTATAAGACATAGCGATCAGCTAGCCAGTCGTTTTAATCTCTGATTAAATAAACGGTCTACAAATCAATGGAGACAGCTTACTGTTTGCAGTGAATGGTCCACTTCTGTCAGGAGCTAGTCAAGATTGTGGCTGGTCACGTCCCACAAATTTCATGTAACATCGATTAAATAAATATTGTGTCTTTAAGTCTTCATGAATGATTTCTATTATTCTATTTAAATAAGTTTACACGGACATATTTCCAGAAGTTTTAAAACACCAGCTTTCAATGTAGAATTTGAAAACAATGTAGAACTGGAAAACAATGTAGAACTAGAAAACAATGTAGAACTAGAAAACAATGTAGAACTAGAAAACAATGTAGAACTGGAAAACAAATGTAGAACTGGAAAACAAATGTAGAACTGGAAAACAATGTAGAACTGGGAAACAAATGTAGAACTAGAAAACAATGTAGAACTGGAAAACAATGTAGAACTAGAAAACAATGTAGAACTGGAAAACAATGTAGAACTAGAAAACAATGTAGAATTAGTTAAGAATGTAAAACGCTGTTTTCATCTAAGATAGGAAACTAACGGTGGTCAATCTGTTTCAACAAAATAAGAAGTATATTTGACAATTCAATTCGAAAACTTAATTCTCGATTTTGCATATTCATCCGGATAACACGGAGCATTTCCAATTAATATATTTTGGAATGATTGGCATGTAAATTATTTAAATATACTCCTATGTAAAAAGTTCTATGTTAGTGGAGTTGGTGGAGTGTCCTTTGTTAGTGGAGTATACTATGATGGAGTTTTCCTTTGTAAATGGGCATAAGCCAACAAGTACGGTATAACTGAAATCGAAATGTCGTTCGATGTGGAAGCCACCATTAAACGAAGAAAACATTAACACAAACGAAACGACAGTTAGACGAAGAAAACATTAACACAAACGAAACGACAGTTAGACGAAGAAAACATTAACACAAACAAAACGATCTGTGGTAACGAAGAAAACATTAACACAAACGAAACGACAGTTAGACGAAGAAAACATTAACACAAACGAAACGACAGTTAGACGAAGAAAACATTAAACACAAACGAAACGACAGTTAGACGAAGAAAACATTAACACAATGTCAGGATCTTCTGTAAATCTCGCCCGGATCCCATTCTATAAATAATGAAAATTAAATATAGGAAAGAAAAAATTTAGATTAAAGGAATAAGGGGAAAATAAGATTTAAATTTAGGGCTTGTATGGAGAACGTGTGCCTTGCATCTGAAATGAGGCAGGATGTTTGGTTGGGTCTGAGGAGCAAGCCATGTTGCGAAATGTTTGGTTAGGTCCGAGAAGCAAGCGCGTGTCGCGAACGCATGTCAAGCCACTCAAGTGGGAAGTCTGACCAGCCAAATAAAAAAAGTAAACACACGTAGGAAGAACGCGAGCGCAAAAGTCGGAAGCACCCGCGTTACGTTATGGAAGAAAAGGTAGGAGGCTGTTTAAAGAAAGAGGGAGGGAGGTAGACGTAGTGGGCACAAGTGAATGGACAAAAGGAAGTTGGAAATACTAATCCTTCCTGTGAATGAAAGTGCAAGCATACGTCAACCCTGACTTCGAAAAACAAGAATACTATAAATAAGGAAAATCTCCCCGCCCACTTTGCTTTTTCCACAACAAGGACACCCTCATCGGATCCAACGCTGATAGAGTGTCGGGACGGCCCAGTTTTAATAACTGTTAAAAATTTATATGTATAGAACAGCCAGAAGGCTTGAAAAGAGTGTATCATTACACCATTACAGTTTTTCTTTAATCCTTGGTTTTTCGCCGAAAACGAAAGGTAAGCCGGCTGCTTTTACATTGCTTTCAAATTAATGTATAGAAGGTCATTTGATAAATTGATATGTAAAACTAATATGTTCTATTTCAGGTTAGTGATATTGTACTCAGAGAAATGATTAGCTTTTAATTAGTAAATACAGGGAAAATTACGTTAGTAGTCTCTGAGCCCTTTTATTATAAATTGCAGGATTTTATTTTACTCTTCGTATATGATAGTGAGGTTGCTGTGTGATCAACCTGAATCTTTGGTTGCTGTGTGATCAACCTGAATCGTTGGCTGCTGTGTGATCAACCCGAATCTTTGGTTGCCGTGTGATCAACCTGAATCTTTGGTTGCTGTGTGATCAACCTGAGACGCTTCCTGCACTATTCAACTCCTCCCAGTTAAGTAACAAAGTACTTTGGCCAGGAGTGTGCAACGATACATATTAACTCTTTAAGAAAATCGGGAACTCGACCGAACTTTATAAAAAGAAATCATAGAGACTCAGAGACAGTTAAGGGGAGCTAATTTCTCTGATTAGATTTCGAGCTTGGTGCTCATCGTAAATATAATTGCAGTATATTGTTATCTCTTTTAATTCGTTCTTTATTTTATATAAATATTTTATTAATGTTCATCGGCTTTGTGTCAATTCTTGTTCTTTTCGTTTCGTGTAGAATCCATTTATTGTAGCCATCGCGTCAGTCATCGTGTCTGTCTGTCTATCCGTTGGTCTGTCTGTCCGTAGTCATTGTGTTTGTTAGTCCGTCTTGTTTATCATTTAAATGTGAGGTTTGAACCTCTGGGGGCTGTACACGAGCCAACGGAGCGACGACTTCAAAAAGTGTTGTGTATTTCGGGACGTCAAGTAGCGGGGTACCAACACACAAACGAAACGATCTGTGGTGACGAAGAAAACATTAACACAAACAAAACGACAATTAGACGAAGCAAACATTAAACACAAACGAAACGACAATTACGCAAAGCGAACATTACAACACAAACGAAACGACAATTAGACGAAGCAAACATTAAACACAAACGAAACGACAATTACGCAAAGCGAACATTACAACACAAACGAAACGATCTGTGGTGGAGTAAATTTGCCTTTCCTTATTTCTATTCTTAATAATAATTATATCTTTGTTGCAAATGTTAACCCGACCTGACCTAGGGCACTGATTATAATGATATTTTGGGAGTAAACATTTAGATAAAGAATATGCTAGAGCTTGCTGATGTAATTTAAACTGGTTTTAGGTGGATGAAGCAGACTTTTGTTTTAGAATTTCCTGGTTATTGATTTATAAACCACTATGACATTGGTAGATTCAAGAAGTCTCTACCCCAGTGTGTAAGTGTAAAGATACGCTGCACTCTGTTGATGTATGGTGGGAAAGTATGCTTGACTGCATGCAGAATTTTGGTACAAGGAAGTTACTAGAAATTGCTACATTGTTCTGCTTGAGGGAACTAATACGGCGAAGGAGCGCCCAGATTAGTCTCCAGAGAACAGCCTGCTAGTGGACATGTGAAACTGACAATTCTGTTGTGACAATGAACATGTGATTTGAAGCATTGTCTTGACAAGCCAATGCTCTGTACAAACTATTATCGCTAAAATCTCTATAACTCCATTTCTATTCTCTCATAAGAAATTATCATATGATTTATATTGACACTTAGGCGTTAGGATATAAGACTGTATACATATTGAAACTATTTGAATGTGGTTCATGGAAATATTGATGTCAAATAATCTTTTCATTGTATTTGCTATATTTATATTTGATTGTTGACTTAATAAATTTAGTGACCTTCTTACACATATTGATAACTTTATGTTGGGGAGATTGGGGTGGAGGGGGGCTCACTAAATATTGATTAAAGACGGATTTATTTTCTCCTTTGCTAAGACGTTTTCCACATATAGAAATATTGTGTGACAGTAAATGTTTGTCTTTATTGTTGTGGAAGAGAGATAACGTTTACAGTATCCGCATATCCGCCAAGTGAGAGAGACGAGTGGTGTCGTCTGGAGAATTATTAAAAGCATAAAATTGAAATTCCCATCGCTTGTAATTAGTTATAAACATTACAACACAAACGAAGCGAAAGGGTAGGTAGATGATAATAATTTATTGCCAAGAAATCTACAGAGGTGAGAAAATTATATGTCCCTGGAAAATATTCTGCTGACTTTCCTTCCATCTCTTTTCTCAGCATCAATAAGAAGCAATGGCTCTTATCAGTTCTTGTACTCACACGTGTTGCAAATAATACAAATAATAGTTGAAGATGACTTACTGCAATAAATACTTAATACTTAACGTCTCTTAAGCTATGTGTCCTCAGAAAGGGTTGATAATTACCGGCAATTGCATTTTGGAAGGAACAACTAAATTTTTATTTAATGTTACTTTCGCCATTTAAAGCAGAATTTTGAACGTTTCGTGAATAAAAAGTTAAATTATAAATGTCAAATTTGTCATTAATTGAGTTAGAAACTTTAAACAAGTCAAAATTTATCGAGCAGAAGTAAGAATCCAATGGCACTAAAATTAGTGACAATTTAAAGTTGTTTTTATTACGGCGATGCACTTAAAAATGTAGATAAAAACTGTATTGTTGACATAAAGACTTTTTGCATATTCATGGAAAAATCGATCTAACAAAATATATCTAATGAAACTTAACTGTGTAATATTTTTGAAGAAATAAAACATCTGTGTCACGGGGATTGGGGGACTCAGAATTAGTATTTTATTTCACTTAAAATCGCGTATGTGCCACGTAAACAAAACGCGAAGTAAGGGAGGTAATTCGTGGTCAAGGACGCAATTTTGTAATGCCTCACACCCAAATGCTTAGATAACTTTTAATTTCTAAACACTAGTTCATCCATCTAAATTATCTAGATAAGACAGACTGTATGTAGACATAATATATGTATATTATTTCATGAAAATGTATATATATGTTTAAGAAAGATCTATATGCAAATGAATAGGTTGTAGTTAGATTTATAGATACGGGTGTGTGTGTGTGTGTGTGTGTGTGTGTGTACATGCATACTTGTTTATGAAGTAGAAAACGAGTGCGCATTTAAGTGACCAGTCACATGTTATTTAATTGACCAAGGTCAATGTTGTTGACGACCAAGAAAGCCACTGCGTATTAGAAGTGACGGTCCTCTTGCATGCAGCACGATAAATAAGTAAACTTTCAACGACCAAACCCGTCACATGACTGAAACTTCTAGAAGGTTCTACAGTTCGTTCTACAGTTCTCAAACTTGTATAAATAAGGAGGACTGAAGGCTAAATCTGAGAGAGAGAAATACCACCGAGAGAGAGAAATACCATCAACAGAGAGAAAATTAACACCTGAAAGAAAAATGGGAACACTTTGAGAAACATGGCCGCTGTTATGACCTCATGTCAAACAGTGTGGCCATCAGACGAAGACAAAGAAGCATTTCTCTCCATGTAACATCAAGCTTTTGTACCAGCAACTTTGTCCAAGAATGCAGTCTTTTTGCTAGAAGGAAGAAAGAGGATTCTCTATTTGTTTGATGAACATGGGAAACATATTCGAAGCTGTTCTCTTCAATGATGTGGTAAAGTCTCATTACGTATACGGAGATTTACTGAGGAGAGCTGGAAATATCTCTCTCCACCCATCTTTCATCGCGTCTACCGCCTTGTGTTAAGCATTGAGGTAATTTGCTTAATGACTACCTGGCAAGTGAGTAAGTTCAATCTTCTAGACAGCTCAAGTATGCAACGGTTGCATGCGTTAATGATACGAGAGGCCATTTTTGTTCTCCCCTGTCTGAGCTACGTCTGAATAGTCTATCCCGCAGTTGAGGGGCTAGTTTTCGTGGGAACGACCCGAATTACTACACTCAATAGGATGCGATGACACAACTCATTAGACGAATCATCATCCGATAATGCCAAACGTCCTTGGGATGTCTGTTGCCATGACAACCGGGAAACAACGATAATTATCGAGGTTGACAGCAGTCAACTAAATATCAGCTTACGATAATCTGAGTGGTGCCTAGATTCTGCAGAATCTTCACCTGTAATGTGACGCCGCAATTGCATCATCTTCCCTTCGGAGCACCTTTGAGTGACACAACAGTGAAAGTCACCTCACCTCTTCAGAGCATTCTTACGAACGACGCTACGAGGCGCCACCTTTCATCACATCTTCTCAAGCATCCCTTATGAGTGACGCGACCGATTACGTCATCTTCACTTCGAAGCATCTTATGAATATGAGCCAGGCTACGATGCATCCACCTTCTCTCCAAAGCACCTGTATGAGTGACACAACAGTGAAGTCACCTCTTATGAACGACGCTACGAGGCGCCATCTATCATCACCATCTTCTCTCCAAAGCATCTCTATGAGTGACACAACAGTGAAGTCACCTCTTATGAACGACGCTACGAGGCGCCATCTATCATCACCATCTTCTCTCCAAAACATCTCTATGAGTGACACAACAGTGAAGTCACCTCTTATGAACGACGCTACGAGGCGCCATCTATCATCACCATCTTCTCTCCAAAACATCTCTATGAGTGACACAACAGTGAAGTCACCTCTTATGAACGACGCTACGAGGCGCCATCTATCATCACCATCTTCTCTCCAAAACATCTCTATGAGTGACACAACAGTGAAGTCACCTCTTATGAACGACGCTACGAGGCGCCATCTATCATCACCATCTTCTCTCCAAAACATCTCTATGAGTGACGTCAACTCTTCAAAAACATCCCTTATTAGTGACACATGAGATTATGTCACTGACCTTCGAACTTTGACAGTACTGTGAGTAGTTATTAAAATTAGAAGGCAAAAGCGCACTTAGAACTGATAGAAACGAGAACATTTAAAAGCTTAGCACACCTAGAACTGTTAATGATAGGAACATAGAATTGTACATTTTGATCGATCAGAAATTTATTATTATTGCTATCATTTTTGTGAGTAGAAATTCACTGCTATTTTTGAGTATTTGTATACAATGTGAATTTAATATGATTGCTAATGTAGACCTATTTTGTATATGAATTGCTGATATGATTAACTTTTATTTGACATTTTTGGATTATTCTCATTTTCATCGCCCCTTATTTCCCACAGAGTGTATGACATTGGAAAGTTGAATGTATGACTAATCACTGTGCGAAAGAGTAGTGCCCCCTTTAAATCAGGAAATAAATGACCTGATTTAACCATCTTTCAACTCTTTTGTTATTCTTAGACGTTGAGAGGGGCGAAAGAATTTGTATTCGTATTGTTTGGTACCGTTCGTCTGTTCGTCCATTTATTCACTTCATGATACTCACTCACAACACACACAGCCAATCAAACGTTCCTTGGCATGACATAATAAAACTGGGCCCCACCCAAACATCAATGGTGTATGTCATGTGCGTCTATGTAACAACCTGACACGACGTATTACTGGCACATGTCACACGGGCTTTTGTTGGAGTATGCATAGGAGTGGACCAAAACAGGCCTCACCCCTTGCACCTCAGACATCAGTTCGTACGTCGGCTTCACCACTCGCGTATTTTGTGACAATCTGTAATTGTAAGCAGTTTGCTATAAACAATTTTAGTTTTATAAAGTGGTCACCTGTAAGTGTAATACTGCTGCACTGTCCTGTATTTCGAATTATCTGGATTAAAATTGATATCTGCAAACGTACACTTGTAATATATATGTAATCACACACACACACTCACACACACACACACACACACACACACACGCACTACTGTCCTATGTAAAGGACATAAGATATGTGTAACTAAGTTTTACTTTTGTTGTTACTGACTGTCCAATATTTCACAATATCTGGCTCAAATAGCACCAACAACTAAATGTATGATGTAAGAAGCCAGGCTGTAATAAAGTAAATGTTACACAAATGCAGGCTTGTAACAGAGAAAACTTCATTTATAATGAAATATTCACTGATATCCCGTCCCCATTAATAAGACAAATCTGTAACTAAAAGCATGTTGTTACGAAGTGCACCATTAAATAGTTTGCCCAAATGACAAATGTCACTGCAAGATTGTTTAACGTAATGTTCTCTGTAAAAAATAAAAATAAAACACCATTTAATGATATATTTATTATTGCCCGTGTATTGAAGTCGTTCTCGTGTACTGAAATCAATGCCTGGACATTGAAGTCATTGCCCGTGTATTGAAGTCGTTCTCGTGTACTGAAATCAATGCCCGGACATTGAAGTCATTGCCCGTGTATTGAAGTCGTTCTCGTGTACTGAAATCAATGCCCGGACGTTGAAGTCATTGCCCGTGTATTGAAGTCGTTCTCGTGTACTGAAATCAATGCCTGGACATTGAAGTCATTGCCCGTGTATTGAAGTCGTCCCCGTGTACTGAAATCAATGCACGGACATTGAAGTCATTGCCCGTGAGTTGATACTTTTGCCCATGAATTAAAATGAATCATTCTCAGAAGTAATGCTGCCCTGGATAATTTTAATATTTAATTTAAACTGCAACTATAAAATATAGGTAAATGCAGTAAAAAGACTGGGTTAAATAATTAGAATTATTTCTTAATTTTATAGATGTATTTCCGAAATTTCCATACCCAAAGTCACTTACTAATACGATTAATCAATCTACCGACTTATAAAGGGAGGTGATAGCTGAGGATCAGGAGAGTACAGTTTTGATATTTCTACCGTGAGCTAGTATTGACTGTGATCAAATAATGATCCTGGGTACTAGTGAGCTAGCATTGACTGTGATCAAATAATGATCCTGGGTACTAGTGAGCTAGCATTGACTGTGATCAAGTAATGATCCTGGGTACTAGTGAGCTAGCATTGACTGTGATCAAGTAATGATCCTGGGTACTAGTGAGCTAGCATTGACTGTGATCAGGTAATGATCCTGGGTACTAGTGAGCTAGCATTGACTGTGATCAGGTAATGATCCTGGGTACTAGTGAGCTAGCATTGACTGTGATCAGGTAATGATCCTGGGTACTAGTGAGCTAGCATTGACTGTGATCAGGTAATGATCCCGGGTAGTGGAATGGATCGCGTACTCTAAAAACTAGGCGCGTGCATGATACCATATTAACAAAGGCAATAGTATTGATGAACGTCAGACCATAATTTACCCACTCATGCGTATGGACCTATAAATGACAGGAAGAAATACTAAGCCAATTTTCGCCTGTAGAAGCAATAGGAGGACGAAGGATGGGTCATGTGAAAGGGATGTCTTTGTTTATTATATTTGGGGCATAATTAGAATACTATTCAGGCACAAGTTTAAATAATTAGATAATTAATATTCAGGCACCTGTTTAAATAACTAGATAATTAATATTCAGACACGTGCTTAAACATAATTTGTTGAGCTACAAACAGAAAATTGTGCATGTTATAAGTGTCTATATATAAGTACGACAGGAGGAGTGTGTGTGTGTGTGTGTGTGTGTGTGTGTGTGTGTGGTGGGAGGAGAGAAAGACAAAAGTACAGTTTCCTGCCTTTCAGTTATGTTTTCTTGTAATAAAGATACATCCTACGCTGCAGAAACATTCTTATATAATAAAGAACAGTACTTTTTAAACTGTGCTTTATAACTTTATGAAAAGCTCATTTCAAAATACATCAATCCTCAAGCATAACATTTTAACAGATGAATATAAAATAATGTATTAATATTTTAAACTTATGAAAGCTCTCTCTCTCTCTCTCTCTCTCTCTCTCTCTCTCTCTCTCTCTCTCTCTCTCTCTCTCTCTCTCACATATAAGAAAACCACAGAGACAATATACTCCAATCATTAAATGTAGGCCTATCTATAATATGAAATACAACCGGTTAACTTAATTTCAAGCTAGATGTAGTTGCAAATTCAGATAATCCACGATCTGCAATTTCTAAGCAGATATTGACGATGACACAATGGATGTCTAGCAGTTTTGTCAAAGATCCATGTGCTATTGCATCTCGCAATTTTATAATGATATTCTCCACACTACATACCCGTTCATCTTTATCTTTAAAAGTAGTAGTAATTGTTCAGGTTGTACGGGTAACTACATTGCTCTTTTGTTCTCTAGAATGTTTACCTTTTTTCCTTTCTTTTATTTTATTATAAATTTACTTCTTTGTTTTTCTAGAATGCTAAACTCTTTTTCTTTCATTTTAATAGAATGCTACCTCTCTTTCTTTCTTCTTTTCCAGAATGCTTACCTCTTTTTCTTTCTCTCTTTTTTCTAGAATGCTTACCTCTTCTTCTTTAATAGAACGCTACCTCTTTCACTTTCTTTTTTTTAGAATGCTTATCGCTTTCTCCTTTGCGCTTTCTCCTTTTTTTTTTTTATAGAATGTTTACCTCTTTTTCTTTAGTGAACAATTTACACAAGAGTTTCTTCTGGTACTCTGCAATGCCCAGAACATTTCTCGACAATAATCAAATTCTATTTTTATAGAATCCCCACCACGTACCCCAGTAGTTCTTAAAATTTCAGTTTGGAATGCCTTATCTGTGGTTCTCGTCTACCGATTTACAATGATTTCTCTAGTTTCTACCTGTAGTTTGCGTGCTTTTCCTGGTAGCAGTTTACAGCGATATGAGTCTCCAGTACTGATGCACAATCCACTCACCCCCCCAACCCCGCAAAATCACACCTGGTTTCTTATAGCAGTTTTTCCAATGAACACCTAGTGTTCCATTAGATATTTGTAACGACCCTTGAGTTTTAATACAATGCCATATAATACGATTTTATTTGCTTTTCAATGGCAATTTATGAAGACTGATTTGCATTCGAAAATAAATTTACAATGGCCTCTGGGCCCTCTAGCAGTTAAATAAGTCGCAATTGAAAATGACCGAGGAATCTCGATTGTGTAGTAATATATAGGCCTATTGATTTCCTAAACGTTTTTGTCTCGAAAGCAAACAGTACAATAAAATTGAAATAAAATACAAAACAAGCAAACAAACAGAAAACCCACATGCTGGCATTTATCCCAGGAAATCAGAAAGTTAACTAAACACCGCACAAAATTAGTTTTACTGGATCTTACCTTCCATGCTCTTCAAGGCAGACTGACCATAGTGTGAGTTAGCCGTAGTTTGTTGATTCCAATCAAAGTAACAATCTGTTGAGCGTTGTGGTGGCACACCGGGTGCCAAAGCACCCGCCCAAAACAGGGTATCCAGTCCTGAACGGGCCATTTTGGCGACAGTTGAGTTATGCAGTTCAGTTTCCGCCCAACTTATAGTGTAGCCTTCCTGAAAAGCGCGCCCCAGTTGTCACTTTTAGGTAGCGTTTAATGACTGCCAACTCGAAGCGTCACATGACTTGTTTATAATTAGATCTATCCCACAATTCAATTTTAACAATAGATGCCGAGCATGAAATTCCTCGCGCACAGCTTTAATCATGATTCATGCACCAAGCTTGCTTTTATTCTCATTGGAATTTATTTTTCAAAATGTTCCCGTGGCCAAATTTGATAAACAAATGAGCACAGGATGAAACATCTTGTCTAAATTTGAAACAACAATTTATTTTCTGTTTACGCTCATCTGCCATACACATATTTAGCATAAATGATAACGTGATATAGTCAGTTTTTGATAACCAGCAATGATTATGTTCATAGATACTTTTGTTATTTATATTTTTATTAGTATGCGAGTGTTGAACAGAGGATAAAGTAGGTAGATGACTTAGCAATTTCCCTTTTTTCTCTCTCCTTAAAATGTCAGGCTAGTAAACTATATTGTAGGTAAACGTATTCATTGAAATATTTGGCGATATTTGTTACTATTAATTATTGTTTCATCTCGTGCTTGTCTTTCGCCTTCTATGGTGTGTATGTCAAATGATAATTTGAAGAAAATACCTAAACATGCTGCAATTAACGGAAATAGAGTCTTCTCGAATTATACACATACACACACATACAAAACAGACATCGCACGCACATCACATACAATACACACACATACACATACACACACACACACACACACACACACACACACACACACACACATATTTGTATTATGTATAGTATTGTACGAAGCTTAATGTGATGAGCAGGATTATTAGAGCAATAATTCTCCTAATTAATCCCTTAGACTCCGTAGTGAGTACCGGACGGTTGACATGGATTGTTTTGATTTAATAATTAATTTAAACTTAAGGGAGGGATGTGAATATGTCTGAATTTTCCAGATAGAGCGATGACCACTCTGGAAGTGTTGAAATTGTGTGTGTGTGTGTGTGGGTGGGTGGGTGGGTGGGTGGGTGGGTGGGTGTGTGCTTGTGTGTTTGTGTGTTCGTGTGTTCGTGTGTGTGTACGTACTTGCGGAAGATTCAGTTCTGCGGTACATTGCTTTGACATTCATTAATAGGAAAGCGAACTGCTTTTCAGCACCTTTTATTTAACCTCTCACCCTATTCGCAGACGAACGTGAGAGCTTTCGTCTCGCTGCGGACCAAATTTTACCGCGGCCGATGATGTATGGGGGGGGGGGGGGGCGTTGATTTAACATTTCTTTGTGTCTGTCTGTCTGTCTGTCTCTGTCTCTCTCTCACACACACACATATGTCTATCTATCTATCTATCTATCTATCTATACGTGCATCTGTCTTTCGCTGGAACTGTCTACTCTCTCATCCAAATTCTATCCATCTATTTATCTTACTAGTTACCAATCTAACTATCCATATAGTCGTCTATCTGATTGTTTTTCATATTATTCGTACTGGTTTTCGATTTGTTTGAATGTAGGATCTCAGCGAGTCTAGCGAGTACGTTATACGCAATTCTTTGCTAGCGTTGCTTTCTATAAAAGCAGGAGGATTTTAAAAATAATAATATTGTTAAGTAGAATCAACAAATCAAAATAATTAACCTATCAGAGTGCCTTTATTTTCTTTAATTAAATTAATTACTTAATTAACATAATAAAAGTTTAAATAACGCTTATTTTCCTTTTAGAACACTTTAAGAGGTTTCACTAAGCAATGATCACTTTTATTTGTATAAAGGATATCGCTTACTTCGTACTTTTTAGTCGTGTTTCACTGTATTCAGATTCTGTATTTCCATATTATTTTTCTAAAACAGAGATGGTGTAAATTAGTATTACGTTTGATATCTTTAAAATATTATTGGTCACTCCGTAAACCAAAGCAGAAGAAGACAATGTTGTTTTTTCATAATTGGGCGCATAAAGTTAAAATATTATACTAAAATTATTGTAAGGTCATTCTCTTGCCATTTTTTATTAAATACATGTACAAAGACGAAATTCCATACTCACTTTAGAAACAAAAAAAATGTTTGCCGATTTAATCTTCCTTAAAAAAAGAAAAAATAACCAATAGAATGGAAACAAACAAACTACACATTAGTTTATGAGTTTGTTCACTTCTCGAAATGCCTCTGTTTACTCAATGTTACGAGCAATTTAACGTCAAATCAATAGAGAGATAGATAAAAATGTTTTGCGACAATTAAGCTGTATGCCAATACTGATTAGCAAGATAACTTGTGGCTTTTAAAATGAACGCATTTTTGTATTCACTGAATTATTACAATATAATATAGTAAATTACTACTCTATTTCACTCTCTCTGTTTGTTTTATTAACGTGTACACATTCCACGCAAACCACACGACCTCATTTACAGACAAGCATTACATATGGATGAACTAAAAGGATGATAGCATTAATAAAAATAGATTCATGATTCAAGCATATGACTAATAAACTGCAGGTCATTCTCCTGCCACTTCTTACTAAATACAAAGGCACATATAGAAATATGTATTAATTGAAGCTTTCTTATTATTTGATTATATAGGAAACTAGTTTAAACTTTTAATATTTTTCCTAAAATCAAATAAACTAGTTTAATTAAAGTTTTGAAATAACTGTCAAATCGAGTTTCAATATTTCACATGATTTTAAGTAAGTTTCAGTTTGCTTATTTGTTTCAGTTTCAGTTTGGTTATTACATTGCGTATTTCCTTCTTACTTACGGCTTGAAACACTGAAAACAAGAAAAAGTTATGTAGGCTTCTATGTACACAGAGCACATAGTCCTTTGCAGGGAGTGCGGTGAATCGATTGATCGCGAAGTAAGTGCTCTTTGCTCTTCCAAGATGCCACACTCCTTAAAATGTCATGCCTACGTTTGATTAGCTGGATTATACGCACGAGTGAAGGCAAACTAACGTTTTCTGGTTACAAATTTAACACAGTGAATAATTAATAGCTGATAAACTGTATAAAGTGGGAGCCTCTGATCAATTTTGGTAGAACAAGTTTGAAACATTTATAGAAGACTTGAAATGACTCCAGTAACTTTTACAGTCGTCAGAGCCAAACTTGCATATAAAGCAATTTACCGCAGAACCGAATATTCGCAAGTACGTACACACACACACACACACACACACACACACACACACAAACACACACACAAACACACACAAACACACACACACACACAATTTCGACACTTCCAGAGTGGTCATCGCTCTAACTGGAAAATTCAGACATATTCACATCCCTCCCTTAAGTTTTGATTTAAGGTGATTGAAGATCAGCACTCAGTCACTGAATACTCGCTAACAACTTCCCACCTGTGTTCCCAATCCTAAGCTGCATCCAGACAGATTAGCGCGTGCCACGTGTACACAACAATCACTGACAAATATCCGACGAGCAGCTCCCCCCCCCCAACCCTTCGTTATTTCTCCTTTACTACACTTACAGGACGACATGGAGAAAACCATTTACTTCCCCAAAAGTTTTTATTGTCGTGGAGCGAACAATTATTTTGGACAAAAGAAGCACTTGATTTACAGAAAAATTTGAAAAATCTAAGCACTCTTTGAATCAACATCACAAACCACTGTCCACCCCTACACTAACTAATAAATAAATTGATAATTAATAAACAACGAATTATTAGAATTCTAAAGGTGACTCAATATGCATGGACATTCACATCGCCAAGTGTTGGATTTCGAGAGCCAGGGTGCTAATGAAAATTTCGTTTCTAAATTGATACCTTATAGTCCAGTAGCATGAAGTTGGGGCATGTTGTGCACGGCTCCTTACACATAGTCTTTTGTATTAGGGGAACAACTTGAGCTGGACGATGTGTATATAGTTGGAAATTAAAGTTCGCCCTCAAGCTGCTTTCACCAAAAGCGAAAATCTATGAGTGATTTGCGAGGTATTTGTTTCGATATTCATCCATTAAAACCAATCACACACCCGTACTCTGACTTTGAGCTAACGAATGAAAAGGTTAATTTAAACTGGGCTCTTTCCGGTCACTTGGATTATTGTAATACATTTAATAAGACCGAAACTAAAAACATGTTTTTGTTATGATAGATGTGTGGTAAGAAACATAAAATTACGTAATTAAAGAATGATTTATATAGGTATTTTCTTCATTAGAATTTATTTTTAATTTGATGTCTCTTTCTAATGTAAGCTGATTTTACAGAGAAGCGAATTGGTGCATCACACGGCTCGATCAATCTTGCGATTGATACTAACTACAAGTGATGAGAATCTTAATTTATGTTATTAATAATTCTCAAGAAGATACCACTTGTCTCTCTCACTTGGCGGCTATGTCCGATGTTTAACTATTTGTCTTTTCATATGCAATTTCTCAGTCTTTCTCTATTATTTTTGCTGCTTTCTGAGTGCAATAAAAGTCGTTATTTTATCGTAAGTTATGACCTTTGCATCTTCATTTTTTTTTTAATTTTTAAAAGGGATTGTCATTGGTCTGCTACACTCAAATAACCTGCTTGACATTTACGTTGAAGTTATTTGTGTTTTCTTTTTCTTTTTTGCTGTTCCTGCTATGACAGCGCGATTCGCACTGCGAACAATTTATTCTCAAATAAGTGACTAACCTGTCAGTTCACCCGTCATCGCGTCATTAGTCATTGTTGTTCGTCCGAACATGGTATACGAGCAATACACGCTCAGAGACACCCGTCATCGCGTCATTAATCATTGTTGGTCGTCCGAAAACAATACACCAGCAATACATGCACTAAGACACCTGCACAAAGGCAGGCAATGAAAAAGTAAGCAAAACATCTATCTATCTATGATGCTAACAGCACATAGTTAATGGTTATAATTAGTTTTAATTAATCACTCTGTTGACAAAGACAAAACAAAACGAGAGACGAGAGAGACCAAAGACCAGCCATGTAGGAAACCAGCAGACCCTTGGCTAAAGGCCGTCAGTGGACAATACCGACAAGAAAAGAGAGAAAGGGACCAAAGACCAACCATATAGGGAATCAATATAGATCCTTGGTATTAGGCTGAGTGCCTACAAAGAGAGAGACAGACGGCAATGGATAAAGATAGCCCATGCTAAAGTCCTTAGGACCACGTTAGATTAGGGTTGTAAAGGGCTTAGATGTAGCTAGAGAGTTGTTAGGCAGTAAGAAGGAAATGAAAAAATGTGTGAAGTAATTGGAAAAGATGTAGGAATGATTAGTATCGTGTTAGTTTCTAAGAGGTGGACTTGAGTACATTTTATTATTGTGTACGCTACCGCTAACTTTGTGTACTTTGAACTTTACTGTTACATTCATCGTCTGCTGCCCTGGTCACGTCAGTGCATAGAGAGCATTTATAATATAAGAATAAACGGTCGCAAATTAAAAACCCGCGCATCATTTTAATTGGGGTAGCGTTTGTTCATCATGTGGTAATCATCATCATCATCATCAACAACAACAACAACAACAACAACAACACTACCACCACCCCAATCCGCAACCAAATTGTTACATTTTTGGTGATGCGAGCAGAATACTGACAAACACCGAAAAAGATGAAAGCAGCCTCGGCATTGTGCCGCACAGCAGGCCACCCCACTAGATAGATAGATAGATAGATAGATAGATAGATAGATAGATAGATAGATAGATAGATAATGTCAATTCCATTTCCACTTAATAGCCGCCTGTAAAGTTAAAAAATATGTTTCATTTTTTCTAAACCTTGAAACATCATATTGTCAATATTTTTTTTTAAAAAGCCATTGCATCAGGCACAGATGGTCACGTGTTTTGTGTGAGCATTACTATAATATTAGTCAAAGGTTTTGGCATAAATCACGCTCCAGTGGGCACATGCTTTTAATAAGTGAATATGACTGAACTACAGTCATAATATTAGTCAAAGAGTCCTGGCATAAATCTCGCTCCAAAGGGCTTGGGTTTTGATAGGTGGGATCATGACTGAACTATACATATTATTCAAAGAGGTTTTTTTTATTATTATTATCATGTACCAGTGGACACTCTTTTTGTGGTAGGAGAACATTGGTGAACTACAGGCCTAATATTGTTCAAAGAGTTCTTGCATTAATTAGCTAGCATGAGCTAGAATGGGTTTATAACTGTAGATGTATTTTTGTAGTTATTTATGGCAGAATTTTGTAAGTTCAACCACCACCACCCCCACACACACACATATAGTTTGTGAAGTCAAATTAATATGCATGTATGACTGCCACAATATAATAATATATGTTTATTCTGCATTTTCCGCTATGCAAAATTTTACACTTTTCCAAGTTATTTTTATTGTTGTTTTTTGTAGCGCTCTTCTGTGTTCGACACTGTTCCCAAACAGCCTTTGGAAAAAATTCAGAAATGAGTAGGCAAAAAATTAAGGGCAGAAATTTTTTATAATTTGCAGATAACTCTGTTTATAGTTTGAAAGTTAGATAGATGGCTGTGCTTATGGAAGCAGGGTTATCGTTGCACAAAAGGAAAACAATGCGTGCCGTCTGTGAACAAGCAGAGTGGATATAATAATATATTTTTAATTTTACATTAACAATAAATAATTAGTCTTCCTTTTCCTCGACGAGGTCGCTTTTCTACCAAAAAACCAAAACTGGAAGCCTGATTACAAAATAAAATTAATATTTAGTTAAATTACATCTCTTTACTGCAAAGTTTAGTATAATTTTGTCTGGTTATGTCCCCTGATTACAAAATAGAATTAATATTTAGTTAAATTACATCTTTTTACTAAAATGTTTAGTATAATTCTGTCTGGTCATATCCCCTGATTAAATAGAAGTAATATTTAGTTAAATTATATCTCTTTACTGCAAAGTTTAGTATAATTTTGTCTGGTTATGTTCCCTGATTACAAAATAGAATTAATATTTAGTTAAATTACATCTCTTTACTACAAAGTTTAGTATAATTCTGTCTGGTTATATCCCCTGATTAATGTTAAATTATATCTCTTTACTACAAAGTTTAGTATAATTTTGTCTGGTTATGTCCCCTGATTATAAAAAAAATAATATTTAGTTAAATTACATCTCATTTGCGCAAAGTTTAGATAATTTTGTCTGGTTAGGTCCCCTGATTATAAAATAGAATTAATATTTAGTTAAATTACATCTCTTTACAACAAAGTTTAGCATGATTTTCTCTGGTTAGGTCCCCTGATTATAAAATAGAATTAATATTTAGTTAAATTACATCTCTTTACAACAAAGTTTAGCATGATTTTCTCTGGTTCCGTAAAGTGCAAATGTTCGTTTACATCCCCTGATTACAAAATAGAAATTATCTTTTTAGTTTGCTTCAATTCTTCAACATCTAGCATGCATCCTTTAATGTCTAGGATAGATCCTTCAATATCTAGTACATATTCTTCAGTCCTTCAATACCTAATATTTATCCTTCAGTCCTTCACTACTTAGTACGTATCATGTCACGTCATGTTACTGCAAATATCTCGTCAAATTGCACGACCCCCTATCACCCACTCTTCAAACCTCTGACACTGACGATCCAGCTTTCGACTTTCCCCAACACACTTCTTACATTCACAACCTAGCGAGCATTGTCACATCTTGGGGAAAACCCAGAACTGTACGACAAGTTGAGTGATAGATGGCTGTGCTTATGGAAGCAGGGTTATCGTTGCACAAAAAGCAAAACAATGCGTGCCGTCTGTGACAGGTTAGTCACTTATTTGAGAATAAATTGTTCGCAGTGCGAATCGCGCTGTCATAGCAACAACAATAAAAAAAAAAGAAATGATTTTACTTTAGAAAACACAAATAACTTCAACGTAAATGTCAAGCACGTTATTTGAGTGTAGCAGACCAATGACAAGCCCTTTTATAAATTAAAAAAAAAAATTAAATGATGCAAAGGTCATACCTTTCGATAAAATTACGACTTGTTGATTTCATTTTTCACTGGATGACACCCGATCTGTGAGAATATAATTCAAATTGGTCCATAGTGTCGAACACAGAAGAGCGCTACAAAAAACAACAAAGTACACATACAGACTATGAACAACAATAAAAATAACTTGGAAAAGTGTAAAATTTTGCATAGCGGAAAATGCAGAATAAACATATATTATTATATTGTGGCAGTCATACATGCATATTAATTTGACTTCACAAACTATATATGTGTGTGGGTGGGGTGGTGGTGGTTGAACTTACAAAATTCTGCCATAAATAACTACAAAAATACATCTACAGTTAAAAACCCATTCTAGCCCATGCTAGCTAATTAATGCAAGAACTCTTTGAACAATATTAGGCCTGTAGTTCACCAATGTTCTCCTACCACAAAAAGAGTGTCCACTGGTACATGATAATAATAATAAAAAAAAACCTCTTTGAATAATATGTATAGTTCAGTCATGATCCCACCTATCAAAACCCAAGCCCTTTGGAGCGAGATTTATGCCAGGACTCTTTGACTAATATTATGACTGTAGTTCAGTCATATTCACTTATTAAAAGCATGTGCCCACTGGAGCGTGATTTATGCCAAAACCTTTGACTAATATTATAGTAATGCTCACACAAAACACGTGACCATCTGTGCCTGATGCAATGGCTTTTTAAAAAAAAAATATTGACAATATGATGTTTCAAGGTTTAGAAAAAATGAAACACGTGACCATATTTTTTAACTATACAGGCGGCTATTAAGTGGAAATGGAATTGATATTATCTATCTATCTATCTATCTATCTATCTAGTGGGGTGGCCTGGTGTGCGGCACAATGCCGAGGCTGCTTACGTCTTTTTCGGTGTTTGTCAGTATTCTGCTCGCATCACCAAAAATGTAACAATTTGGTTGCGGATTGGGGTGGTGGTAGTGTTGTTGTTGTTGTTGTTGTTGTTGTTGATGATGATGATGATGATGATTACCACATGATGAACAAACGCTACCCCAATTAAAATGATGCGCGGGTTTTTAATTTGCGACCGTTTATTCTTATATTATAAATGCTCTCTATGCACTGACGTGACCAGGGCAGCAGACGATGAATGTAACAGTAAAGTTCAAAGTACACAAAGTTAGCGGTAGCGTACACAATAATAAAATGTACTCAAGTCCACCTCTTAGAAACTAACACGATACTAATCATTCCTACATCTTTTCCAATTACTTCACACATTTTTTCATTTCCTTCTTACTGCCTAACAACTCTCTAGCTACATCTAAGCCCTTTACAACCCTAATCTAACGTGGTCCTAAGGACTTTAGCATGGGCTATCTTTATCCATTGCCGTCTGTCTCTCTCTTTGTAGGCACTCAGCCTAATACCAAGGATCTATATTGATTCCCTATATGGTTGGTCTTTGGTCCCTTTCTCTCTTTTCTTGTCGGTATTGTCCACTGACGGCCTTCGGCCAAGGGTCTGCTGGTTTCCTACATGGCTGGTCTTTGGTCTCTCTCGTCTCTCGTTTTGTCTTGTCTTTGTCAACAGAGTTCTGTTCCCAAACAGCCTTTGGAAAAAATTCAGAAATGAGTAGGCAAAAAATTAAGGGCAGACCCTCCAACCCGGATGCAAACACCTACGTCCGAACACCGTTACGTGCAATTCGTCCACCCATCATCGCGTCATTAATTATTGTTGTTCACCCGTCATCGCGTCATTAGTCATTGTTGTTCGTCCGAACATGGTATACGAGCAATACACGCTCAGAGACACCCGTCATCGCGTCATTAATCATTGTTGGTCATCCGAAAACAATACGCCAGCAATACATGCACTAAGACACCTGCACAAAGGCAGGCAATGAAAAAGTAAGCAAAACATCTATCTATCTATGATGCTAACAGCACATAGTTAATGGTTATAATTAGTTTTAATTAATCATCCATAACTAACTACAAGTGATGAGAATCTTAATTTATGATATTAATAATTCTCAAGAAGACACCACTTGTCTCTCTCTCTTGGCGGCTATGCTGAAATGTTTTCTCACTTCCACAACATTTACCATCATACAATATTTCTGTAGGTGGAAAACGTCTTACCAAAGGAGAAGATAAATCCGTCTTTTAATCTATATTTAGCGTGCCCCCTTCCACCGACTTTCTTCTCCAACATATAATTATCAAAATGTGTAAGAAGGACAATAAATGTATTAAATCAACATTCAAATATACATATAGCAAATACAATGAAAATATTACTTGACATCAATATTTCCATGAACCACGTTCAAGTAATTTCAATATTTATGCAATCTTATATCCTAACACATGATTCAACGGATTAGTGTCAATACGAATCACTGGATAGTTCTTATGTGAGAACAGAAATTGAGGTAGAGAGGTTATAGCGATAATTATTTAAGTAAGAAGCCTTGAAGCTTTGTCTAAACTCTAAAGGAACAATATTGAGAGATCGAGACATACAGAAAAGGGGATGTCACAGACTACAAACAACATTCCCACATTGGCCTCGCACACATTTCCAGCTTCATGTTTACTATTTATGACATAACTATAGAGTCCGGTAGACATTCACAATCAGTCATAAGACGCGCGCATACGACACTACACAACTTCAAGCAGTGGGCTTAAAACGAGATTTAACGGTCAAGAATGGTATACAGACCATTATGGGTGACAATTGAAATATTGATGTGACTATTGCTTACAAAGACACCACTTGCAGTAGGAAATATTGATAGGACTGTTGCTTACAAAGACACCATTTAGAGTAGGAAAGAGTGATGTGGCTGTTGCTCACAAACACACCACTTAGAGTCCATCCACTACCGCGGTCAAAACTGAAAGGATGGACATCCTTGGTTCATTACCTATGGCTACAGTGGTCGGATATGCAGTTACAATCGTCTCTAAACAGTCGCATGAGCGAAAAAATGTGTCTAACTTCATAAAAGGTGCCTTATTACAGGTATTTCAGTAGAGCCCTTTAAGAAGAGTACTTTTATGTCGTTTTCTTAGATTTTCTTTAAGCTCTCTTTTTCAAGCCCTTTAAGTAAGGACTTCTAAGTAAGAGTCCATTCAGAATTCATTTAAGTCCATTTCGAAGTGATCTTTAAGTCCGATAACCAGAGTCTTTCAAGTCTTTTAAGTAAAGTGCTTTAAATCCTTTAAACAGAGAGTAACAGAGCCGGGGCAAATTATATGTAACTTCACCCGACTTGCCAGTCACCGGTGGCTGGCACTTTAACGGTCTGTGGTTTATGATCGTGTCAACGCAGCGTGGCTGGCCCTTTCCCCCGGATAGCCACTGCAAACAACTGGACCACCCAAACACTCCGTGCACACATAACAGTTCTCTGTCCGAATCCACAAGTCTTCATAAACCAGGTATGAATGTTAATCGGCATTGCTGCGAGGAAAACCGCATGAACGTTATTCAGCGGCGTCGATTATTCCGCAGGTCAATCAGCCAATCAGTCGATAAGCCGAACCCGTTGTGCCGATAACCAGCGTGTATTGGGCAAGGTAAACTGTTACAGAGTCTGACAAATTCTGTGTCACGACCTCTTAACCCAATTGCTGTTTTTCAAAAATCACATTTTGAAAAGGACCTTTGTTAAAGTTCTCCCAAGATACACCAGTATCGAGAAGCTTCTAGCAAGGAGGTCAGGATGTTATATAACTTTAGGCCATTGTCCAGCTTCTCGAACCAATAACATACCACGTGATCCATCACGTGACGCGTTCTATGCAGTTTTGATAAATACAGTATCGCGCGGTAAATTCGTCACTCCGAAACCAGAACCAGCAGCGACAACAAGTAATCGTCTACCTGTCCGCCGCATACGTTGAGTCACGATAGAGGAAACCCGTCGCTTTATTTGCTGAGAGGTAACACGTCTACTTCTTGCAAATGTTATTGCATTTATTAATTGTATTTTGCATTTGAATCAATGTATGTAATTTTGTGCCATTTATTGCTACTTTTAGCCTAAGCACGTGGTTCGCTTGTAAATGACAAAATCTATAAGTTATTGTATATAAATCATTGTAACTCTTTTCCATTGTAACTTTAATTTATATAATCTTAAATTCACTAGTGCCAGGAGCGTCTGTGCAGGACACGAATTTTCCTTGTAATTCAAATTGTTGCGTGTAATTTTAATGCTAAATTGTGAAGCGCTTTGCTTGATTTGAATTGTTCCTTTGTATGAATTCTAAATTTTAATGTTGTAAATATTTGGCAATTCGTACGTCATGTACTGTTAAATATAACATACGTGAAAATCACTTTATATCTTTAAATATAAATTGTAAACGACGCGTTAGTCGAAGATTCTAACTCGGTGCATTTAAATGTGAAAACGTGCTTAGGTTGGCGAACCCAAAACGCAGAACGATCATGGAAAACATCCTTTGTCTCCAGGTCGGGTTTCGATTTCAGTTCTTGATCTAGCTTCTGCTTTTACCTCCTATTCCTACCGTCATTACTGGGAACGTGCTTTGGCATGCAGGTCTACGCATCCCTTTGTCTACACTTACATTTGTCGTCCGGCGTAATAACTGAGAGACAGTTATCTACATATGCTATGTGCATTGGCTGGTGGTGATTGAAGTGAGGTGGACTGGTTTGGACCAGTTTGAAAACCACGAGGCGTCATGAACGAAGCTAAGTAGATCTAAACGATCACAATCAAATGAACTATTGAGCAATATTTCGCAAACCAAGAACAATTGACTTTGAAATTAATAGCACTCGTTTATTTGCCACGAGTAGAATTAGACTTCACACTCGTATTTAATTATCTTGTTAATTGTTAAATCTTATTAAATCTTATTTTTAATTGTTAAACCTATTCGTAGTAAATTTTTATGCATAATAGACCTAACTAATCACGTGGTTTGGATGGGGGCTGACTGAGCTGAATGACGTAATGAATGCATATTAATTAAGAGGAATTTAACAACTCCAAGCCAGCTTGTGTACGCAAGTTGTCAGTTCGTAAATCTGTCGTCTTCACTACAAAGACACATTTTTGAGTTTAGTCGAATGATAATTTGAGCAACCAGTCTGTATAGGATGGGGAGAAGGAATTAATTAAATCTAATCATTTTAAAGTCCTTAAAATCCTAGGCAGGGTCTATAAAGAAATACTGGAAACGTAACATAAACACATCGATTTCTTAAATTATTACCTGCATTTTATTTAAGTTATCAGTGTGTGATTGTGTGTATTTGTTAATGTAGAAATTATATTTTTACTGCCACTTTCCCTAGACACGTGGCTTGATAACGGTACGGTTAAGCTAGAAACATTACATTCTTTACATTAATTGTCGAATTGTGAGACAATGGTTTATAATGCTAGATTGACGGAATTGTAACTAAAGAACGTTTGTGCACGTTCATAGGATTCTTTTAGGTAAAGATCCTTTCGATGTAAACAATGTGTATAACTGCGTTTATACTTGTAATGCGTAATTGCGCGATTTTATTTCATATTTACTTTCATTGTAAAATCGAAATGTTTTCTTTGGAACGATTTAAATTCTCATGCGTGTGTATTTCTGCATTTTAATTGTAACACGCATGAGCGTGATGTGAACTGTATCTTCATTATTATATTCAAACTTTTAAATGTGAAGACACAGAACGGTCATTTGTAAAACAAGCTACGCTATTATCAAAAGCCACTTGTGTAGATTGCGAATCAGTAGGAACTGTCGCTCATAAGAATTATTGTATTTTCAGAGCGGGTTCGAGGTTGTATCGTTGGGTTTGAGATTCCATAATCTCTGCGTCCTGAGATCTCTAGAGGAGTCTGGGACTGGTCCGTTTAAGTTCTGCTGAACTTGATGTGAGGATCGGGCACTGATGTTATGGATCGTCGCTGAAGCCACAACTCATGCTAGTTGGGTGCGAGTGTTGCCATAGCAGATGAGAGAGTGTCGTCATAGCAGTGGGAAGTTGCAAGTTGAGTAATGACAATAAACTGGAATCACTAATCAGTAAGTGACACTGAACTATTCGCAGAACTGATAATACGTAGTCTTGTTAGACCGAATATTTGATTCAATTTTATTATTTGTAAATCTTTATTAAATCTTATATTTGTTCATCAAATTACGTAGTCGACTAAATCAATTGCGAGAAAGACCAAATTAGGGCTGGGTGGGGGCGAGCATTAAGAGTGTGATGTATGCAAGTATGATTAGTTGTAATTGATTAACGTGTCCCAGTCCGTGCAATTGTCACACAGGTATTTCGTGTCTTACTACGAGATTAAATTTCGTCAGACTGAAGGATAGATCTGGGCAGCCAGTCTGTTTCGGAATAAGTGAGGAGATTTAATTAATTTAATCCTGGAATTTAATTAATCTAAATCTTAATTCTGGAGTAGGGTCTTTAAATAAATACTGGCATGTAACACAGAGACTGTATTCTCTTTTCTGAACTTAAGTACATTCATATAATTAATTCTATACATTATAAGTACATTCATATAATTCATTCTATACATTATAAGTACATTCATATAATTCATTTTATACATTATAAGTACATTCATATAATTCATTCTATACATTATAAGTACATTCATACAATTCATTCTATACATTATAAGTGCAGAAAATTCCTCGGTTGACCTTGTGAAAATAAAAATAATCTAAAATTTAATCGATGTTCCACATTCGCGCGCGCGCGCTCGCACGCACACACACACACACACACACACACACACACACACACACACACACACACACACACACACACACACACACACATATATAATCCGTCTAGTTTGTATGTCGTTCTGAGTCAAACCTCTTTCCTTCTGGGTCACGTGTTATTCATTCTGTTTCACATGTCAATCCTTCTGGGTCCTACGTTATTCCTTCTGGTGTCGTGTGTCATTCTTTCTGGGTCGTATATCATTTTTGGGGGGGTCATATATCATTCCATCTGGGTCCTATGTTATTCCTTCTTGTGCAATGTGTTATTTCTTCTGTTGTTATTTGCCATTGCACCTAACAGCTTGGTAACAAACTTACTGAGGGATTTCAAGCAAGACAGAGTGACAGAGAATGAAAGACAGAGAGAAAGTGACAGAAACAGACAGACAAAGACAGATTACAGATAGACAGAAGCAGTTATACAGACAGAAGACATAAATGTAAGTATGATAAAATCAATTACTAACATAAACCTGTGCAAAAACCAAAATAGCTACTTAGTATTTTTGTGTTTTATTTTTCATCTAACTCTTAGAAACTCACTGATTTTTCAAAACGATAAAACTTTTAAATAAGAAAATGCCATAAGAAAATAGGTAGCTGGAAGCCATGTAAGAAAGAAAGAAAGAAAGAAAGAAAGAAAGAAAGAAAGAAAGAAAGAAAGAAAGAAAGATGGAAAGAAACAAAGAAACAAAGAAACAAACAAACAAAGAAACAAACGAAGGAAGGAAGGAAAGAACGAAGGAAGGAAGGAAGATTCTTATTTCTGTTTTAGTCAGAAATTTAGCCAAGATCAAATCATTCCATACTCTCAAGGACAAAGAGAAGACAACTGACAACGCTTATTACGCGGCATACGATGGATGAGATTACGTTGTTAGTCTGATCCATCCAATTAAAAATCGCATGCTACCAGTATTAATATTTTTTTTAAATAATTGAAGTGTATTCTAATTTTCTTCACATAAAAAAATATTAATGTCAGCTTTCAAATTCCTTTAATTTTAATTAAAAGTCTTCTTTTTGTCTTCTAAGGAGACCTTTGTCCAAGACATTATTTTGATCCCCTTGAGACTGATTGGTTGGTGATTTTTTCTTTTATATTTCGATTATTTTTAAATGTATACTTCTACTTTATAATTCGTTTCATCATTACTTTCATAAGGACTCTGTTTCAAGTAAAAGATTAACCTATAATGTAGCCAAATTGTTAATAAACAATTTTAAAAGAACAGATATAAACTCACTTGTACAATTCGTTTTGCAGATTGTGCTGGGAATAAAAGGGGCTGATTTGAAAATTAAACATCTAACTACAATTGCCAGAAACATAAAATTTCGAATTCAACATGCATTTTCAAATTCACATAAATTTCGAATTATACATAAAATTTGAGTTAAACATTACATTTAAAATCAATTAAAATGAATGGCATTGGTTTAGTTTTCAATTCTGGTCAGTTGCTTGGAGTGTTAATAGCTTGATGGTGGCGAGGATATATTATATTATATCATATTATACCATATTATATTGTATTACATATTGTATTATATTAATTTATGTTATGTTATTGAAAGAAAGCTTGCCTAAAAACGATATATGTCGTTATCCATCAAAAATTATATCATACTTCTGTTATCATTCTCAATCGTTAGCTAACATTTTGAGCTATTATATAGTGTCTCCTCTCGATTCAAGAAAACTAAAAAAGACAAAAAGTTTCCTGGGTTTAGAGAAGTGCCACTAAGACTAAATGAAAGTCAATTATCTTGTCTGAGGTGCCTTACTCCCCAACTGGATCCTGCCAATACATCTGGAAAGTGTCCTTAAAACTGCACTTTAAAGCATTGGCTGCGTGCACATTTTTATCGTTATTTGATTTTCTTTTCAAGGTCTCATTTGGGCGAATTTGGGATTGAAAATAAAGTTATTTTAATTGTTTGCTTTGACTGAATTAGTTCTGTTTAATGTGAAGGTCATACGAGCACATGGATTGCTACAGACCCGTCATCCATATTGGTGTCTGACGAAAATCATCTGATGTCAGTGATTGAAGGCTTGGGACAAGTGAACGGTGCGCATAAGAAAATACGGTAATTTTGCATTAGCTCAATGCAACGAATAAAATTCATGACGTCATATGATTCACGGGGCAACTGCCCTGACAAATTGTCCAGTGCGCTAGTCAGAACTGCGCCTAATGCTGACTGCAAGCGAGCTTTATTTGATTTCCAGAAGTGTTTTCGAAAATAGCATTCTTTTTTGTAAAGTAACATTTTTCCCCACGTGTGCACACATATACTAGGCATAAAATAAAACAATATCTGTGATTAAGTCCCTTCTTTCATGCTGATATCAGAGCAACAAAAAAACATATGCATAACTCTCTCTCTCTCTCTCTCTCTCTCTCTCTCTCACACACACACACACACACACACACACACACACACGTATATACTATCCCCATATATTTTATTCTAGTTATGCGGCAAAGTTTAATTATCTTTGTACAAAATATAAAAATACTACAAGGAAATTTATAATGTTGAATCCAACTTATTGCAAATGATAGGAATCGCGATAATATAGTAAGGAAAATAACAGTAGTAGTAATGATGAGGAAAACAATAAATAGAAATAACAATGAGAACATAATATAGCATTTTCACCCCACCCATAATTAAAACATACATTCACTAGTAAAAACAACAAATAGACTCATTATGTCAGGCTAAAGTACGGCTAGCCCCTAATTCTGCCCCCTACCCATCTCACAACACACCACCCAACCCCGATCTCTTGCATGAAATCTGTGTAAGCCGGAAGTGTCTCCCATTTCATCTGAATAAATTAAAATAAAATATATAATCATCTTTAATTTAAAGAAAGGATTCCATTTTAAGGCCATCTTTTAAAAACTATAAATCGAATAAAGATGTCCTTTAAATTCTATTCGTAAAAGCTTCTAATTTGTTCAATCCAATTTTATATATATATTTTTTAATTATATAAACCATAATGTGATTAAAACTAGACACTGCATTAAAGAGTAGCAAACGGTGCTTTGAGGCCCAGAGTTCCATAAAACTAGCGTTTCGACTTCATTAATTCATTTTAGTTAGGTAATAATTATGTTCAACGTGGAACAAATTGCTAAAATTTAAAAAAAAAGGAAAGCTGTAATAATGACAGGCTAATCTACGACATGCTAAATATCAAGGTCTTCAAATTAGCTGGGGTATTTTTAAAATAGACATTTTCAAAGCACAAAGAGAGTTTCAAATCTGGATAATGTACGACATGCTAAATATCAAGGTCTTCAAATTAGCTGGGGTATTTTTAAAATAGACATTTTCAAAGCACAAAGAGAGTTTCAAATCTGGATAATGTACGACATGCTAAATATCAAGGTCTTCAAATTAGCTGGGGTATTTTTAAAATAGACATTTTCAAAGCACAAAGAGAGTTTCAAATCTGGATAATGTACGACATGCTAAATATCAAGGTCTTCAAATTAGCTGGGGTATTTTTAAAATAGACATTTTCAAAGCACAAAGAGAGTTTCAAATCTGGATAATGTACGACATGCTAAATATCAAGGTCTTCAAATTAGCTGGGGTATTTTTAAAATAGACATTTTCAAAGCACAAAGAGAGTTTCAAATCTGGATAATGTACGACATGCTAAATATCAAGGTCTTCAAATTAGCTGGGGTATTTTTAAAATAGACATTTTCAAAGCACAAAGAGAGTTTCAAATCTGGATAATGTACGACATGCTAAATATCAAGGTCTTCAAATTAGCTGGGGTATTTTTAAAATAGACATTTTCAAAGCACAAAGAGAGTTTCATACTGGGCTTAACAGCGGCGAGACACCACACGTGGACGAAGTGCGCACAAAAAAGCAAAATAACATCAGGGCCAAACGTTCGCTTTACATAGTAAGAAGCAAAGCTAAATGTAAGGCAGCTAAAAGTAATGTCAAAACGCTTCATTAGCTTTCCGGAAAAGCGGCCTGATAGAGTGTAATTGCTGGAGCATAGAGTGTGGATTATGACTTCACTTAAGACTCCGTGTTCCTGTGCATTGGCCTGCTTGACCCCTCTCTGGCATTCACTCTCTAACCGCTCACCGTCTGGCACAGTAGAGATCGGCCTTCCCTGCACGTCAGATCAAGATGCGGTGAGAAAAGGTCCTTTACTTTTTGGTAGAGGTCCCTTCTGCCTGGGTTATCCTTCGTGCCTGTTGATTTTAGACGTCAAAAGAGCATGTTAGCATTCCCAGTTAGCTTCTTCTCCTCACTTCACCCCTCTCCATCCGTCAAATAGTTTTTGTTTTTGCCTTATTGTATTTATGAAACTGCTTTGTGTCTTTCCGGTTGCTGTTTGCATACTTTTCCTTATTAGCAGCAATTCTTTGTCTATGTGTCTTTCCTGTGTTTCGTACAATAACGATGAGTATTCATTTCAGGTCCTTTTTGCATAATTAATTGCTAATTACTTTCTGTAAAGTGCTGGGAACATTTTTTAATATAAAGATTCGTTCCTACAAATGTGATGGCGATGATATTGATGATGCTATGATAATGATAAAAATCGACGATGACACAACAATCATGTTGTTCATTATGCTAGCTAGCTAGATGGATGGATGGATGAATAGAAGGACAGACGGATGGATAGTAGATAGATAGATAGATAGATAGATAGATAGATAGATAGTGTGGCTGAGTAAATTTGCCTATCCCTAAAATTTCTAACTTAATTGTTATATAAATTGTTAAATGGCAAAGTGACCTGACCTTGGTTACTGCTTGTGCTGATATTTTTATGTGTCAAAGTTGGAAGTAAACAATTCAGGTAAAGAATGGGCTAGACTTGCTGATGTAATCTAAACTGGTTTTAGATGGTTGAGTAGTTTTTATTATCCATTGGTTAAGATTTACAAGAACAAGACCAGCCAATGGACTGAAATCAAAAGTTTACCTGCTGTAAAGAATTCTATCACTTTGAATTTGGTGTGGCAAGAAGTCCGGTCATGAAAGGTGGCCATTAGCTTAATGGTGAGCAAACTGACTGGTTGAGAGAGAATAGACTTAGAAATATTTCATGCATTCTGCTATTCATATGTTTTACTTGTGTTTTACGTAGAGATATATTATGTGAGTAGACTATTATTTCTACAAATTGTAAACAAAGATGCTTGTATGTAGTATGCTAAACAATTGACATTGTTTCTAGTGAAAACATTCATAAAATTGATATGGTGTACTTATTATGTTGTATGCATATATCAGGATAATAAACAGGATAATAAATACTGTTGCAGGAAACTGTAAGCTGAGACTTGAATATAAGAAACAATGGAGTTAGAGATGAATAAACTGGATGCATAGCATTCTTCCCATATTATATTTTACAGGGAGGAAGCAGGCTTTTTTAAAAACTGTATCTCCCAAATTTACCAATTTATAAACTGTTATGACCATGGTTAACATGAGAAATATCTATCCCCAGTGTGTAGGTGTACGGATACACTCCACTCTGTTGATGTTATAGTGGCAAAGTATGCTGACTACATTGTGGAATTTCTGGTACATAAAATTTACTCTAATTGCTACAATTATTGTTCTACATAATGGAACTAATATGGTGGAGCAGCCGGATTAGCCTTGAGAAAATAGCTATTCATCAGTTTTCTACAATGTGCAAAAGAATTATGTGAAACTTACAATCCTCTTATGACAATAAAATTGCATCTCTGTTATGATCAAGGTTATGTGTAAACTATTATATATAATTAGAGTGTGACACACTAAATAAATAATTAGAATAGAATGTGTCACATGTCCGGTTTTCATTTAACAACCCTGTCCTAATTTAGGCATTAGTTATCAATATTCGTTTATTAGATAATTCCTAACATTAGCGACAGCCAGACTTACCTAACTTATCTTCCACTCAAATGTCACAATCTCAGCCAATTGTTCTTTGTAAGTCGTAGTCTCGTGATCCGTAGCACCCTTAAGGATTTGCTAGTCGACAGGTTCGATGCGCATAAATGTGTGTGTGTGTGTGGGGGGGGGGGGGTATGTGCGCAGAAAAGGGAAGATCGGTTTTCAAAGATGTTTATTTTCTGAAAAATTACGCACGAATATGATCCTGATCGTGATCCTGCTTCGCATTGTTCTTACTTCTCCACGGGCATAAAATGTCAGTTTATGTCGACGTGCCGTTAAACACAGTTAAACATACACACCCTTCTCGATACTGCGTGCGGCCTAGTTAGCTAAATATAGTACTTTGGCCTTGCATTCCGCCGTTTCTTCGCCCTTGTCACTTATAAATTCGCGCCATGAAACTTGTAAACATTCAATTTATTTATCCTAACATGAAGCAAAAATAGTTGAAGAGGAATTGCGTGGTTTGGAAAAAGACCAACGAAAATATGGAGAAAAAAGTAAACAAAAATATGGAAAAAGTAAACAAATTTTTGATGATGAGAAGTTCTTGTTTGACAAGAAACATCCTTTTTTTAAAAGTTAATTCAAACTATGGCATTAGTTGCTTGTGGGACTGGTTCACTGAGTGTTCATTATATCAAATCTACATTATAAAAGTGTTTTAGAATTAATATTTTTTCATGAAGATTTACTTCACCTCAGGTGTGTGTCTTTCATTTCTATATATGACACAGTGAATTCCCCCCCCCCCTTTCTTTCTATTCCGCTCTAGATCAATGCTCTTGAGCATCTTCTCTATTATTCAATATATCGGTCAGATCTCGAAGAAAGTTTACCGTAGGAATCTATTTATATTTAAATACAAATTCGTCAATTCATTTTCAATGTCTTTGGCTAGAGGAATTTTAATAATTTGCACGTTACATAAGAATTGGGGGGTGGGGGGTGACATGTCTCTTGAAATCAACCTCTGATATAAAGTGATATGTTATCACACATTCAAGTATTTGCACTGTGATGGCCTCTTAGTCACAAACGATGTATGCATCCCATACTCCATGTCGCAAATTAATTTTGCAGCAGTTAGCTAACCGCTTTAGTTTCGTACTTTTGATTGGGTATACTGCATAGCTTCTTCTTTGATTCGATGATGGCAGCTTCCGGCCTGAGCAGATTTTGCTACATGGCGCAGAGAGAGGTTTCAATACTACATAACTTGAAGTGAAGTCAGTCAAATATAATTTCTACTAAAATAATCTTAACCTTGAAGTGAAGTCAAATATTATTTCTACCTAAAACAATCTTAACCTTGAAGTGTAGTCAGTCAAATTTCATTTCTACCTAAAACAATCTTAACCTTGAAGTGTAGTCAGTCAAATTTCATTTCTACCTAAAACAATCTTAACCTTGAAGTGAAGTCAGTCAAATTTCATTTCTACCTAAAACAATCGTAACCTTGAAGTCAGTCAAATTTCATTTCTACCTAAAACAATCTTAACCTTTGAAGTGAAGTCAGTCAAATTTCATTTCTACCTAAAACAATCTTAACCTTTGAAGTGAAGTCAGTCAAATATCATTTCTACCTAAAACAATCTTAACCTTGAAGTGAAGTCAGTCAAATATCATTTCTACTAAAACAATCTTAACCTTGAAGCGTAACAGTCAACATAAATTCAAGTAAAACATTATGGAGCAAAAGAAAAACCACTTTCGAATGTGTGTTTACTTTTTTCTTCAAATTTATTTTTTTAAATTGCGGATAGGGTGCTGATTGCATAAAATTAATTATCTTGTAGTTACAATTTTAAGCGTGAGCATTTGTTACCTTTCTAATTCGCCCACCCACCCACCCTGTTCCTTAAATGCTTTTGTCTCAATGCTCTTTTGATTCCCTTATGATCAAAAACCTGCAGAAAGCTAGTCGCTAATTTTGAAATACAACGCTGTTGTGTAACACTGGTTAATCTCTGCGGATTAGCTCCCTTTGTGTCCCCACCAATTTCTTTGCAGTCCCAAGAGCTCGTAACTGGCGGACCACTCCGATACATGCAGAGAGAGGGGGGAAGGAGAGAGAGAGAACAATTAGTTGTCACATGACTCCGTAAAGTAGTTCCCGTCTGTCCTTCCTCTCGTATTTCCGCGAGTCAATGCTAATAGAATTCGGGTTCAAATGGATTTTTCAGCTTTAACCCTTTTAAAAGAAAAAGCAAATTAACCGCTAGCTTTCGCAAACATTTTCTGGCCTTCACGTTTACTTTACTGCTCAATCATTTCTTTAATTTTTTTTCTCTCCCCTAATACGCGCAACCGCATGGTGTCCTTTCATCTTGGATTGTCCGGCACTATTCCACCCGGACCCCGTGGCAGCACCTACAGCAGGTTATTAATACGTTGACGATCGTACTGCGGCACCCCCGGCTGAGAAAAGACCGGAGTCTGAATGGGGGACTCGACTGCGTAATTTCCCGGGGATTACCACGGGGATTAGAAAGCAGAGACCATGGAAAGCTTTGGGGGTTATGTCCTTACCAGTCGGGGACAATGCTCTTTACCCCACATGTGTAACGGAAACAAACGTATGTGCACGCGATGCGAAATTAATGAATACTAAACGTGCGTTTAAACGCGAGATGGTCCTCGGAGTAAGAATTACAAGTTGTTGGGACCTTCGTTGGTTCAGGACCGTTGTGGTTCTCCGGGTTCCGGTCTTCCTAGCCCTCCACATGAATTTCGTCAGTACGGGTACATCGACACATTGTCTCGTGAGAAACCCGTGCAGAAACCCGTGCAGTGGAGCGTAAAGTCGGGAACTGAGAAGTTTATATGCACGTAATCATCATCCAATCAGCAACTTGTAGCCAGCGCAAGGCCGGGGACGCTTGTGGCAAGCGAGCGAGCGTGTGTATCGGACGGCGTGCTAGCTGACGCCAGGTCATGTACTTTGTTGACTTTTTCTATACTCCTCAAAACTCTCGTTCGATGATGAGATAGTAGAATTTAAGTATGTGGAACAGTTATTATTAGAGTAAGGGCGTTAGACTAATTTTCGGAATATTATTTTACAAGTGACTGTTGATTTAAATTTGTATTTGAAAAATCTGTATAATAGTTAATAAATTTATCTTTGTGTTACTTTCATTTCTTCTTACGCATACCAAATTTCGTTGTATGTCTGGAGTAATGTGGGTGGATGGGGGCTCTTTAAATAATAGTTGAATCAAATCGAATTACTCCTTTAGTAAGAAGTTCCACCTGCGAACCAGTATAAATTATGTGCCGATGGGGGTGTAAGCTTATCGTGACGAGTGAATGGAAGTTAAAATCTTACAGTTGATCACTGATGAGCGATTATGACTGTTAATAAAAATAGTTCTTAAATTTAATAGCTCATAATTAAGGTACACACCAGGCGACGTCACAGGTTGTAATAATATCCCAGATATTTCGCCAGACTGGCCACGTGACTGCCTCTGTTCCCCGCGTAAAAATGCCCCACGGTTTAGAGTCCAGACTGAGATTGTCACAACTTTTCCTCTAATATTTTTCCTGTGTGCAGGGAACTTTTTCCTGCTTGCACGGAACTCGCAGTTGTTTGAGCTTGCTACCAAAACCTGGATACAAAGGGAATTGTCTTTGGCACTTCATGGAATTATAAGTACTTGCTCCTTTATTCATTAGTTTATGTTAACAATGTCTTTTTTGCCAATTACAAGAAAATTGTAACATCCATAAAGGCTTGCCAGTCATTAGCTTTTGTTAACAATACCTTTTTGCCAATTACAAGAAAATTGTAACATCCATTAAAGCTTGCCAGTAAATAGCTTTTGTTAACAATACCTTTTTGCCAATTACAAGAAAATTGTAACATCCATAAAGGCTTGCCAGTCATTAGCTTTTGTTAACAATACCTTTTTGCCAATTACAAGAAAATTGTAACATCCATAAAAGCTTGCCAGTAAATAGCTCATCTATTACATTGCTGAGGGAGGGGGGAAGAAACAAATAAGTTATTTTTATACTAAACATAAAGCAATGTAAATTACAGTTTTTATATATTCACGATAGCCTATGACCTAAACGTGATGGTAGAACCCGGCTGTCAGCGATACTCCTACTGACGTTAATTTGTTTTATTCTGTTTCCTTTCTATGACGTCACCAGTACGACTCCACAGGATTAATTATGCGCTTGGCCTCTCAACTCGACCTCAGGGTTCCTGTCAGTCCTGAGTGTTAACAATGTGTTTGGGGGTTGTATATGTGTGAACGTGTATGTCTGTGTGTATAGACTAGAGGAAGCACCCGCCATGCTTAATCACTAATTTCAATGGGAAGTTTTATTTGTGCTTTCACCACTCAATTCCCATTACCTTTTTAAAGAGTATCTGTATTTTATTTTTCCTTTCACCACTCAATTCCCATTTCCTTTTTAAAGAGTATCTGTATTTTATTTTTCCTTTCATCACTCAATTCCCATTTCCTTTTTAAAAAGTATCTGTATTTTATTTTTGCTTTCACCACTCTTCTTCTTAATGTAGGGGGCGCTTCCAGGCTTCCGCCGCTTTCGCGGTTGGGTGGGGGAAAATGAGGCGGGAGTGGGGGGAGAGGGAGGGGGGAGTTTCCTCTCTGCTGCATGCGTCCGTTGCTAAAACATGTCTGACCGGCGAAGGAGTTGATAATGTTGTTGTTGTTCCTGGCAGTGGCGTTGATGTTGTAGCCATTCCTGATGTTATGGTGATGGGGGAGTGTCTTACAGAACTCAGGCTTTCACCACTCAATACCTTTTCCTGTTTAAAGAGTATCTGTATTTTCTTTTGCTGAAACAAAAATACGTCTCACGCAACACGTACAGTACATGTAAAATACACGTAAAATACACATACAATACACGTAAAATACACGTACAATACACGTAAAATACACGTAAAATACACGTACAATGTGCGTAAAATAAATGCACGCAGCGTAAATGTTACTAAAGAATGAAGTACGTAATTTTCTGTTTGCATATTACGAGTTCTGGGTCATAGGTCATGTTGTTATGAGGTAAAAATTCATTATACATGCATAATGAGAACATTGCCATTAGTTTTAGTTGTGGAACTTTTCATGTAAGAGAATTTTTTATTGCACGGTATGAAAACGGTGTATAAAACTTTATTGCAATTATGAGGATAAAAATATTTTTGGAAATAGTTTAAAAAATCATAATATGCATATTAATTGTGTGTGTGTGTGTGTGCGCGCGCCGTTGAATACTTGGTGACTTGTTCTGTGATGAAGGGAGACCAGACTTTATAGCGATTAACTGCGGAATACTTCTGTATCGCACCACTGTTTTTCTACTTTAATATTTAGCACTTTAATTCACTTCTGTATCGCACCACTGCTTTTCTACTTTAATATTTAGCACTTTAATTCACTTCTGTATCGCACCACTGTTTTTCTACTTTAATATTTAGCACTTTAATTCACTTTCATGTGCCGCCAAATTTTGTTCTTTAATTGCAAACAGCTGCAAATCAAATCAAATCAAGCTTTGCAAACAAGTTTATTGTTGTAGATATCCAATCAAACTTTGCAAACAAGTTTATCTGTTGTAAATATCCAAGTCAACCAAATCTCTCTTTTCTAAATAACCTAATCTGCCTTTTCTGATTAGCCGAGTTAACCAAGACTCTGTTTTAAATAAACTGTTCTCTCTGTACTAAATAACCAAGACTCTTTTTTAAATAAACTGTTCTCTCTGTACTTAATAATGAAGTCTCTGTACTAAATAATGAAGTCTCTGTTTCTAAATAACCAAGTTTCCCTGGTCTAAATAATCTACATTTGGTCATCTGGAATTCAATTTCAGTTTAGAAAAGTTTTACCTAAAGCAATTACAACATATAGGAATCTTGGTGATCAACAGCAATGACAACATATAGGAATCTTGGTGATCAACAGCAATTACAACATAAAGGAATCTTGGTGATCAACAGCAATTACAACATAAAGGAATCTTGGTGATCAACAGCAATTACAACATAAAGGAATCTTGGTGATCAACAGCAATTACAACATAAAGGAATCTTGGTGATCAACAGCAACTACAACATATAGGAATATTCGTGATCAACAGCAATGACATCACCAGAGTGCAGTGTATCCTTACACTTACACATCTACCATGGTTGTAGAGGTTTATAAATCAGTAAATCGGGAGATTGTGGTAAAAACAAAAAAGCTGCAATTTCCCCTGTAAAATATAATCAGGCAATAAACAATAAGTTTCCAGTTTATTCATTTCTAACTCTATTCTATTAATTAATTTCACCTGCGCAAGATACACGTTTACCAGGGTGTAACCTATTTGGGATTGGCAGATATGGCATCAAAATGCCAGCATAGCTTGACCTCCGAGGTTGGATTTTGTGTTTGTTTTAGTGGTGCTTTAAGTTTGATTAATTATATACCTAACACTGCAGTTTCAGTTTGTTTTATTTTTAAAACATTTTTAATTGTACAGAAGGTGGTGGTTATAATAGGCCAGTGACTAACAACAATTCTAAAATTAAGGACTCTTGATGAACAACGGCATAAAGGACTCTCGGTAACTGTCACAGTTATGGGGGGGGGGGGAGCAAAATCCCAAAAGATTTTTATTTTTTATTTTTAGCAGTGCATGAACTTTTGCCTCGACCTTACCAGGTCATAGGTCACAAACAGCGTGCCGCGAGTGTCATGTCTGTTTCACCTGCAGTGATTCATATGTGTGTGCGTGTAGGTACAGGTTTTATACCCACTGCACAATTGGTAATATTTTTTAGTGGCAGTGATTAAGAAAAACTGTTATTTTGAAATGTTTATTGTTGAATGTATTGTTATAAATTTAAAGCTAAGACATATATTGTTAAAGTTTTATGCATTGGTGTGTATGGACATTTTTTTTTTATTATTGCCACTCTCTCGTTATTGTAATGATTGATAGAGAGGGCTTGTTATCTTTGAAAATTTATTTGTGTAAGTTTAGTCGATACATTTTTATTACTACCACTCTCTTGTTATTGTAATGATTGATAGAGAGGACTTGTTATCTTTGAAAATTTATTTGTATAAATTTAGTCGATACATTTTAGCTGTAAATTCAAAGGGCACTGGAGGTAATTCAAGGTTGGGTGAACGCTTGTGAATTAATAATTAAATATATTTAGTATTCCACTCCTCGACAGAGTTTCGTCTTTTGCAATTTTGTTTATCATTAAAATTTAAACATTTCATTCCACTTTTATCAACAGTTAAATATTGCATTCATGTTTGTTAACAAAGAACCTCAGTTGTAAGAGCTTCTAAAAATAACCTTTATTTTGTCAATGACAGTAACATACTATTATGTTGTATTTAAAATTCTCCAGGGTTACAATCTCTATAGCACCAAAGGAGGCACAAACCAATCACAGATTTCCGATAGCAAATAGATGTTCAGACTTCTCTGATATCGCCATGCCAACGAGTATGGATTTGATACTACTCTGTTCCAAATCTGCGTTCTTTACTTTCAGATTATCCTCTTTGCTGCCTGCTTGAACGAAATTAGCTATTTGCCCGACGACTTCCGTTCCCGGTACCATGGCAACGATCCACAACAGTTGAACTTGGTTTTTCTCAATGTTAAGTGCCATAACAAACGGAAATGTGACGTTGGGCTCTGATGGTGCAGCGGCGCACGAATCATTATCTGGTGACGTCACCGCAAAGACTAATCTTTCTTACATCCCGTCCCTGCTCCTGGCGACCATAACGTTGGAGGTGATACGAGTAGTCCAGTTCAGCAACTTGGAAATTTGAATCACCTGCACCACTGACCCGTTTCGAGAATCGTACCCGGTAATGATGTCCCGTGTGGCACTCCACAGTGTGACGGAATCGCCAGCGATAGATTGTGTGACGACGTGTGGTTTGAGAGCCTGACCTCTCGAGCTTTTTCTCTGGTCAGATGTCCAAGAAAACTCTGTCCGATAGAAACTGACGTCAAACAGAGACAGCCTGGAAATGGGTGCCGTAGTCTTGAAGAGGACGTTGGGTTAGTTGCCTTTGTCTTCAAAGGCCCAGAGATTTGTCGTTACTAAAGCAAAAGGAAAAGCAATGTTAAATGATGCACACGTGTTGAGTAATCATACTCTATCGTAAATAATTATAACGATCTCACAAGATAATGATAGAGATTGGACATATTCCACTAATATAAGGATACAAATAATGATGTAAACATTGGACAGAAAGTTGGCTTTCTTTTGTAATGTGCCAACAGTTATGAAAAGTAAATTAAAAATCATTAAAAATCATAGTCAGCCTAATAGTTCAGGGGAACTTTAGAATAGTGGACTCTTAATAATTCCAATTTGTTTTACTTGAACTACTCTTAAATTCCAGTTTATTTCACTTAATATATTCTTTAACTAATTTAAATTTGTTTACCTTCAAATACTCTCTCACAAATTCTAGTTTGTTTGAATGAAAATACTCATTATTAAATTCAGTTTGTTTCACTTAAAATACTAAAAATATTTTTTTTTGTTTAACATATTACATTAAACAAAATAGTGGACTCTTAATAATTCCAATTTTTGTCTTTATATTTCCAATTTGTTTCTACTTTGAACTTACTCTTTAATTCCAGTTTATTTCACTTAATATATATTCTTTAACTAATTTAAATTTGTTTAATTTCAAATACTCTCTCACTAATTCCAGTTTGTAATGAAAGTACTCATTACTAAATTCAATTTGCTTCACTTAAAATACTAAAAATATTTTTTTTTGTTTTGTTTAACATATTACATTATATAAAATCACCCCCCCTCCCCCACATAATCATGGCATTAAACTGTGCTTTTTAAAGACATACTACTTTACTAAGGAAATTCAAATGTACTTTATATCTGCAGTGGTAATCATAACTATACCATTTTAAACATTAGTTTTCAGAGCTTTGTGAAATTTGTCCTTTGCATCAAAATAATAAAGTGACATTTTGTTAGCTTTTCTATCAACTGATCTGCTTAAGTGCTTATTGTTAGTGTATTTACAGAAGTTTTCAGAGCTTTGTGAAATTTGTCCTCTGCATTAAAATAATAAAGTGATTGTTGTGCAAACAGTCGGAAGATCTGCTATTTTTCTTAGCAGTGTTTGTGAATGGCTACGCATTCTTTCATACTTCCATCAAATCAAGACTGCACACATTTATGTACACAAAGGTGTGTACGGTAGACCCAACTGCTCCATACACAATTGTCGTGTTTAAAAACAAAGGGGTCATTATACGTAATATCGAAGGAGAGAAGTTATATGACATACATCTAGATGCAAAGTGTTACTCGGTGCTGTTTTTACTGCAATATTTAAGTTATTAAAACACAAAATTTAGCAGAAACAAAATCTAAATCAGGAATAAAAGATATATAAATAAAACAGTTTTAGAATATATTCGTTTTTTTATTTACAGCTAATCCTAACCCTAACATTTCTCTTTAAAAAAACCCCAAAATTATCAACCGTAATACTAATTTACACCATCTCTTTTTTAGAAAAATAAATATGGAAATACAGAATCTGAATACAGTGAAACACGACTAAAAAGAATAGAGCAAGCGATATATTTTATTCAAATAAAAGTGATTATTGCTTAGAGAAACCTCTTAAAGTGTTCTAAAAGGAAATAAGCATTATTTAAACTTGTATTATGTTAATTAAGTAATTGATTTAATGAAAGAAAATAAAGGCACTCTGATAGGTTAATTATTTTGATTTGTTGATTCTGCTTAACAATATTATTATTTTAAAAATCCTCCTGCTTTTATAGAAAGCAACGCTAGCGAATTGCTTATAACGTACTCACTAGACTCGCTGAGATCCTACATTCAAACAAAGCGACAACCAGTACGAATAATATGAAAAACAATCAGATAGACGACTATATGGATAGGTAGATTGGTAACTAGTAAGATAAATAGATGGATAGAATTTGGATGTGAGAGTAGACAGTTCCATCGAAAGACAGATATACGTACAGATCGACAAATAGGCAGATGCAAATTGTAAACAAAGGAAATATCTCTGGCTGATTAATAGTGTAATTGTAAACAAAGGAAATATCTCTGGCTGATTAATAGTGTAATTGTAAACAAAGGAAATATCTCTGGCTGATTTATAGTGTAATTGTAAACAAAGGAAATATCTCTGGCTGATTAATAGTGTAATTGTAAACAAAGGAAATATCTCTGGCTGATTAATAGTGTAATTGTAAACAAAGGAAATATCTCTGGCTGATTAATAGTGTAATTGTAAACAAAGGAAATATCTCTGGCTGATTAATAGTGTAATTGTAAACAAAGGAAATATCTCTGGCTGATTAATAGTGTAATTGTAAACAAAGGAAATATCTCTGGCTGATTAATAGTGTAATTGTAAACAAAGGAAATATCTCTGGCTGATTAATAGTGTAATTGTAAACAAACGAAATATCTCTGGCTGATTAATAATGCAAATTGTAAACAAAGGAAATATCTCTGGCTGATTAATAGTGTAATTGTAAACAAACGAAATATCTCTGGCTGATTAATAGTGTAATTGTAAACAAAGGAAATATCTCTGGCTGATTAATAGTGTAATTGTAAACAAAGGAAATATCTCTGGCTGATTAATAGTGTAATTGTAAACAAAGGAAATATCTCTGGCTGATTAATAGTGTAATTGTAAACAAAGGAAATATCTCTGGCTGATTAATAGTGTAATTGTAAACAAAGGAAATATCTCTGGCTGATTAATAGTGTAATTGTAAACAAAGGAAATATCTCTGGCTGATTAATAGTGTAATTGTAAACAAAGGAAATATCTCTGGCTGATTAATAGTGTAATTGTAAACAAAGGAAATATCTCTGGCTGATTAATAGTGTAATTGTAAACAAAGGAAATATCTCTGGCTGATTAATAGTGTAATTGTAAACAAAGGAAATATCTCTGGCTGATTAATAGTGTAATTGTAAACAAAGGAAATATCTCTGGCTGATTAATAGTGTAATTGTAAACAAAGGAAATATCTCTGGCTGATTAATAGTGTAATTGTAAACAAAGGAAATATTGCTGGCTCAGACTAGTGCTAACTGTAAACTATGAAATGTCGCTGGTTTAATATCATTGGGAATTATAAATAAGCAAGATAACATCAAGAGAAAAGATAAAACACTTCAATATCGCGGTGAACAAACCTTTGTATTAATGGAATTGATAAAGCAAGTGGGAGACAACTTATCAATCTGAAATGCAAATTGGATACCTTTGTCTCAGAATATTCAGGATCGCAAGTAACCGACACATGAAAATTACTCGAACTGTAATCGAACGGAACATGTCATTATACTAAGAACTTGTAAATGAATGAGACATTTCAATATTCAGTGTACTGAGAACTTGACTATAAAGGAAATTTTATTATAATGGCGATTTTAAACAAATGGAACATCTCAGTGTTATGGAAAATTATGAACAACAGTCATCTCAACATACTGGAGAAACCATAAAGAAACTGACATCTGAATATATTGGGAAACTGTAAACAGACGGGACTCTTGAAAGTATTACTGGGAAATTGTAAGCAAATGGGACGCCTCAGTATCATGAGGGGAAGTTTTAAAATTTACAATTCAAATTCATCACCACTGAAAACTTTAAACAAATGGGACACTTCAATATCACTGGGAACTTTAAAGAAATGAGACACTGTGTGTTTCATGTTATTTAACTTGGCTTGAGCCTAGCAGTCCAATATTGGCCGACTGGCTTTAAGATACAGTCGTATTAGACTGTACTTCTATATTCGTGTGTATTTGATGCTATTTAACTTAGCTTGTGCCTGGCACTCCAATATCGGCCAACTGTACGTATTAGACTGTACTTCTACATTCCAGCGTATTTGATGCTGTATCACGTGGCTTTGTTTATTTCATATATTCTCTTGCCCTGTTCTCATTCTGTAGACGCATAGGATGCCATGTGAACTGACTGGTGGAAGGCAGTTGGCAGATTGGAAAGGGACCAATAAAAATCCCTATGTTCACACTGACAGACATGTTCGCCATCAAAGGGCGGACGACCCATTTCGGCATTCCGACCATTTGAGTTGTTGTGATTTGCCTGGCACGCACGCCCTCAGCACGTGTAACGAGCCGGGAGAACCGTCGACTGTCAGAATGGGAGGGGCTTAGCGAGCTCGGAACACCCCTCCTCTTGCAAGGCGAATCCTGATTTGTGACGTCAGCACTTCCCATACATTTCGCTTCCAGTCACCGGTACCAGCTTTTAATGCCTGTTCTAGGCGTGAAAGGGACAGAACCGCGCATTTGCTCATAGCAGAGCTGCATGAAAATAAAGAGAAGTGGATTTATGAGAATAGTTTCCCACATTAATATGTGACTCTATGATACCAGTGTTTGACCCATATGTTTGTAGCTGGAACTCTGTGACTATTTCAGTGGTCATTTCAGAATTCTGAAGTCTTCCCACATTAATATGTGACTCTATGATACCAGTGTTTGACCCATATGTTTGTAGCTGGAACTCTGTGACTATTTCAGTGGTCATTTCAGAATTCTAAAGTCTTCCCACATTAATATGTGACTCTATGATACCAGTGTTTGACCCATATGTTTGTAGCTGGAACTCTGTGACTATTTCAGTGGTCATTTCAGAATTCTGAAGTCTTCCCACATTAATATGTGACTCTATGATGCCAGTGTTAACCCATATGTTTGTAGCTGGAACTCTGTGATTGGTTCCAGGCGTCTCTCCTGCTTCCAAGCCAGCAGCTTGCCCAAGACGGAACTGAAATCAAGGTGTGTCAAAACTTAATCCAGTGCTGACGACCATTTGAGAGTAGTTAGAACTGTGCGTGGTCGACCCCAACATTGGTTTACAGGACAGTGAGTAGTCACCACTGCGGTTTTTAATAACGGACTATAAAATACATTTAGATCTGGATTGAAATAATCACACAACAGCCTTTTGTTCATGCCAATACACTCGTTTTGTTGCCTGAAACGTTTATGAAATCATTGCATAGGTTACGAAGGTTACAAAAGAACATTTCAGGAATCTATCAATCTATCAATCACGGCCAATAAGATTTTGAAATTAGATTTTACTGTGAAATTAAGAAAAAATCTTTTATTCATTTTCCATGACGTTTACTAGCTAGTTAACTAAAGTGTCTAATTTCTGCTACGTTCAAGAAGACATTGGATTGGACTGACACCACCGTTGTAGCCCGTTGCCATGGACTACCACAGCAGACTGCCACTGGCGGGCGTGCCTGATTTTGTACACTGTGCAGGAATCAAACTGGAACACCGCAACTCCATGACAGGCACCAGCGCGGATCTTGGATTTCGACCTGTGATGTCTGGAACGGATCTGTCCTTTAGCTGGTTTGGAGACACTGCCGCTGAAAATGGAATGAGGGTGTCGGTGTTGGGATCAGAGGTCAAGGATCATTTGCCGCCCAATGCTAACCTGTCTCCTGACTATATGCGGAAAACGACTGTCCCCGGAAATGTTTTTGGACCATCAGACGCCTATCTTCAAAAAATGCCGTCAGCCGTGTCTATCTCTGCTCCCGATTTTGGACACAAAACGTCCATATCTAGTGCTGAATTTCGGCATAAAACTGTTCCAGGCTCCAGTCACAAGACGGCGGCAGCATCCGACAGCGAGCTGAAACAGGATTCTGCGATAAGCATGAAGTGCGAACGGTTGGAAGCCGATTCTGAGGAAAGGTCGCCAAGTACAGCAACAGATTTTAAAAAAGAGAATAACAGCGATACCAATAACAATGGCAGCAACAACAAAAACAACAACATCAAAGAGGTCGAGAGCTATATGGACCCGAACGTTAAGCCACCCTACAGCTATGTGGCGCTGATTGCCATGGCAATTAAGGAGTCGGGCGAGAAACATTTAACACTTAGCGGCATTTACCAATTTATTGTAAACCGTTTCCCTTACTACGAGAAAAACAAGAAGGGTTGGCAGAATTCCATCCGACACAACCTCTCCTTAAACGAATGTTTCGTGAAGGTGCCACGTGAAGGTGGGGGTGAGCGCAAGGGGAACTACTGGACCCTTGACCCCGCATTTGAAGACATGTTCGAAAAGGGAAACTATCGGCGCCGGCGCCGAATGCAGAGGCCGTACCGACCCCGACTCTGTTTACCCAAGCTTCTCTTTGATGATGCTAGCTGTGCTTTTGGACCCGTGTCTTTGGCCGCCAATGGCTATTTCGGTCAAAGTTATTCCCACCCTCAGCAGTATACTCAGTATCCCGGATGGGCACTGACAACTCACGACCATCCAGCATCGGGCATGAACTCGCCCGGCATGGGCGCAATGGCGCAGTTGGGAAGTTATGGAAGCGGAAGCGGTTGTCAACGTTTGCCAACGTCATTGAATGGTTTGAGTCCGTATTCTAGCATGCAGTCGAGTGGGGTTGCAGGTATGCAGATATCTCCCTCCCATTCACCGTACCCGCACACCCATCATACCCAGTTCAACGTCAACGACTACACATCCGTAGGCGTGGCTACGTCAGCAGCTTTCGCATTTCCGTGTCAGCAGCAGAGCGTCAACGAGAACTTTGGTCCTGTGCACTACAGCTACTGGAGCGACATGTGACGTCACTTTCATTTACAGTTAATTTAGTATTCCTCTCCTTTTATGATTCATTGAACAACACGAGGGTGGGGCAAGGGTAAGGTGGGTGGGACAGACATTAATAATATCATAGTGTCGTGTGGATTTTTTAAAGTCTCAAAGTGTGTTCATTTAAAATTAAAAATATTAAATTCACAATATTTGATGAATCACCGCAGTTCCTTAAGGGATATATTCTATTGTTTATTAATCATTTAACAGCCCTCAGACATCCCTTTGTTTTTTCCACTTATCCAAAAATAAATCCATCCTTCAGCTTAACAGTCACATCAGAGTATTGTCAGTTTCATGACTGTGATATAAGTATGTGTGTGTGTGTGTACTTTTAAACAAACTAAAGCTCAACCTCTGTGTGTGTGTGTGTGTGTGTCTGTGTGTGTGTGTGTGTGTGTGTGTGTGTGTGTGCATACGAAGGTGTTTGGGAGGGTGATAGAGAGAGAGCAGTGCTTTGTAAGAAGAAAGAAGAGAGCTGAATTAAAATGTAATACTTTGAAAGAAGTTCTAGAGACTTGTGGCCATTAATGTGGGTCTCGTAGATTTACATATATTCACGCACACATACACGTAACCAAATACAAACACGCACACATACACGTAACAGATACAAACACGCACACATACACGTAACAGATACAAACACGCACACATACACGTAACGGATACAAACACGCACACATACACGTAACGGATACAAACACGCACACATACACGTAACAGATACAAACACACACATACACGTAACAGATACAAACACGCACACATACACGTAACAGATACAAACACGCACACATACACGTAACAGATACAAACACGCACACATACACGTAACAGATACAAACACGCACTCATACACGTAACAGATACAAACACGCACACATACACGTAACAGATACAAACACACATTCATAATTCTTTTCTAAAAATTGAATTTATAAATAGTGACTCCTTGACAGGTGGTTGTAAGACTGAAAATAAAAATAGTTATAAAAATAATTACAACCATTAGAGTAACGCAACAACATTTTTTTAAAAATTAATAACCGACCCCTTGGTAACTCTGACACAATTTATATTTAATATAATACGTATCGCCTGTTTCATGAAATAACGGACTCTTAGGCAGCTCTAACACAATTTATATTTAATATAATACGTGTAGGTAACTCTAACACAATTTATATTTAATATAATACGTGTAGGTAACTCTAACACAATTTATATTTAATGTAATACGTGTAGGTAACTCTAACACAATTTATATTTAATGTAGGTAACTCTAACACAATTTATATTTAATGTAATACGTGTAGGTAACTCTAACACAATTTATATTTAATATAATACGTGTAGGTAACTCTAACACAATTTATATTTAATATAATACGTGTAGGTAACTCTAACACAATTTATATTTAATATAATACGTGTAGGTAACTCTAACACAATTTATATTTAGGTAACTCTAACACAATTTATACTTAATATAATACGTGTCGCCTGCTTGACGAGGTAATTGTAAAGCGTTAAACTAGTATTTCCATTGCTGTATAAATAACGCTAAATCATTTCATAACTAATATAAATGATGCTATAAAGCTAACATAATATAAAAATAATGCTTTAATTTATACATTCAGGTGTTGAAAGGATTTGTAGCATTGTTAGATGTCACCTCGTGACAGTTCACTGGAAATGCATAATCGGTGATAAAACAAAACTCACAAAAAACATTTTAAAATGATTAAAGCATAATGGTTCTCCCGTATGATTACACTACGCAAATTACATGGATTAATTTGATAGCTTGAGGATGGGAACATGCAACTCAACCTTGATAATTGAGAACTTTGTGCCCATAAAATAATTACTGCTTAATGAAATGTAAAACAAAATGCTATAGAAATAAATCGCATGGCTGGCACCGTATATAATATGCACAGAACATGAATTGTCGTTCGACATCACAAAGTCAGAAAGAGGCTGAAACTATTTATAGCACTGTTAACAATGTCGACCGAAGTTGAGAAACAAAAATCATACACGACAGAAGAATCTTCAAACAAAGTCGGATGATTATTAATAACGAAGGGAAAAAATTGAAAGAAAATGAGCCAAGAACATACTGAATTATAAATTATAGTAAAAAATTAATTTTCATTTTAAGATACATAAAAAACGGATTTATATTTGCTATAGAAATGCGTATGCAACACACTAACATTTTTATCGGCAGTAAATTATGACCCACTATTCAGCTGGTCTGAAATTTTGCAACACTACATCATTCTCAGAGGGATGCAGTTAATATGGGCCATCACATGTATTAAAGGTGTGCAGTTAATGTGGGCCATCATCACATGTATTAAAGGTGTGCAGTTATTGTGGGCCATCATCACATGTATTAAAGGTGTGCAGTTAATATGGGCCATCACAAAGGTGTGCAGTTAATGTGGGCCATCACATGTATTAAATATGTGCAGTTAACGTGGGCCATCACATATATTAAAGGTGTGCAGTTAATGTGGGCCATCACATGTATTAAAGATGTACAGTTGATGTTATCTATGAACAAATCTTGAAATCGAAAGAAAAAATAAACAGTAAATCGTTAGTGAATATATTGTCTACAGTGAGTGAGGATGGGACAATTTTACAATTCAATTTCATCTTCTTAAATATTTTTTTTTGAGGGAATTTGTTTTACTAATAGACTTACAAAGATACGAGTATCGTTTTGTCTATGGTAAAAACGTAAACTTTCCACGAGCTGTGTACATCGGAAGTAACCTTTGACCCAGTCTTTACGGAACAGTCCGTGTTGACGTTCAGAAAATACTACGTCAGTCGCAAATATCGTCTGTTAGTTTCGTTGCCGCTACAAATGACTTACATAAAATACAAATAATTATATACGAGTGTGTGGATATGACCTAGGGGTAATTCAGAGTACTGTTTTTATCACTTAATTTATGTTTGCTCTTAAAACTCAATGTTTCCAGGGACAGTTATTATGTATTTAAAGGATATATGTTTGAGGCGCTTAGTGTAAGATGTACTTAGAGAGGGAGGGAGGTGGCAGAAAATTTGAGTGAAGTATTCATGAGAAAATAATAATCAGTGGGTGGCAACCCGCCCAGAGTTACATCTAAGCATAATACATATTTTGTGTGTTTAAATTTTAAAACTATTTATGGGTGATGGTTTTGACAAATACTTTAGACAAACTAATAAGTGTTAGAGAATTTGAAAAAGTGTATATTTGGTAATTTAAAAAAACAAACAAACTATATTTGGTAATTTAAAAAAAACTATATTTGGAATTTAAAATGTCTATTTAGTTATCTAAAACCTTTAGTTTTGGTATTAAAAAGTATATTTTGGAATAAAATGTATATTTCGGTATTAAAAAAGTTTATCTGGTATTTTCTTTTTAAAATGTATCATTTGTATTAAAATAGTTTAGTTTAGATCAGTGCTGTCCAGTAACAATGTTTTTTCTCTGAAATCTTGAGATGTTTCCACACGATGTAAATGAAGTAGGTGAGTCGCATTAAAAAGACATGGTTTCAGTTCTCGTTCTGGGTGTAAATTTCTGGTGAGTCTTATTCCTTTACATCAAGGCTTGGTGTGTAATCCACACGTTGATAAAGCGGTCTCATGAGCTACAAACTTGTATCAAGGGTTGATGTGTAATCCACACGTTGATAAAGCGGTCTCATGAGCTACAAACTTGTATCAAGGGTTGATGTGTAATCCACACGTTGATAAGGCGGTCTCATGAGCTACAAACTTGTATCAAGGGTTGATGTGTAATCCACACGTTGATAAAGCGGTCTCATGAGCTACAAACTTGTATCAAGGGTTGATGTGTAATCCACACGTTGATAAAGCGGTCTCATGAGCTACAAACTTGTATCAAGGGTTGATGTGTAATCCACACGTTGATAAAGCGGTCTCATGAGCTACAAACTTGTATCAAGGGTTGATGTGTAATCCACACGTTGATAAAGCGGTCTCATGAGCTACAAACTTGTATCAAGGGTTGATGTGTAATCCACACGTTGATAAAGCGGTCTCATGAGCTACAAACTTGTATCAAGGGTTGATGTCTAATTCGCCAGTTGATAAAGTGGGCTCGTGTGCTACAAGCCCCCAAAATAAGATAAAATGAGAAAGAGTAGATAATTGGCATCTGAAATTTTAAAAAAAAGAAACTATTTCGACCAGCTCACAAAAATGGCATGCAAGAGAAGCTGAAAGCTAAAATAATAAATTTTAAAAAAAGGGAAATTTTATGTCATCATTTTTATTCATGAAGTAATCACCAAATGACCTGTGGAGACCGAGTAACTTTGTTCCTTATCAATCGAACAGTAAGTGTTATTATGGTCACACAAATAATCCTACATACGCTCAAGTATGAAACAATAATGATTTTTTTTTATTTTTCGAGTAAACTGATTGACAATGTACGTTGGTGGACACATACAGAAAGTTACTGATAGGTAAATTCTGTTTCTTCACTGATTAGATCAGCGATTTTCTTTGAACAAGCTGGCTAAAATGACGTAGGTCTAGCAACATCTTATATCATACGTCATTTTAGATGCAATACGGTAATACTAATAAGCTGGCTAAAATGACGTAGGTCTAGCAACATCTTATATCATACGTCATTTTAGAGGCAATACGGTAATACTAACAAGTCAAAACTGTACTGCTTGGGTTTTACGGTAGAGACTAGCTATGCCACAGGTTTACAGATGAGACTAGCCATGCAAGTGGTTTTACAGTTAAACTGAATAATAATATTATATTGGCAGCATTTTAGAATAATTTATATTTGTATAAGACTTTATAAAAGTGATATTCTAAGGCGTGAGTTGCTTTATCACTGTATTCGTTATGGAATACAGCATTATTCTGACAATGATTGAAACGTTTATCATCTGTATTCGTTATGGAATACAACATTATTTTGACAATGATTGAAATGTTTATCATCTGTATTCGTTATGGAATACAACATTATTTTGACAATGATTGAAACGTTTATCATCTGTATTCGTTATGGAATACAACATTATTTTGACAATGATTGAAAATTTCATCATCTGTATTCGTTATGGAATACAACATTATTTTGACAATGATTGAAACGTTTCATCATCTGTATTCGTTATGGAATACAACATTCTTTTGACAATGATTGAAACGTTTATCATCTGTATTCGTTATGGAATACAACATTATTTTGACAATGATTGAAACGTTTCATCATCTGTATTCGTTATGGAATACAACATTCTTTTGACAATGATTGAAAATTTCATCATCTGTATTCGTTATGGAATACAACATTATTTTGACAATGATTGAAAATTTCTTCATCTGACAAAAAGACCCTTTCCAATTACATCTGGAGGTTTAGGAAAAGTATAGTTCACGACGGCTTGCAAATAATGTGCAGTTAACAATTCGATAAACAAACGAATTGCAAATAATATGCAGTTAATAACTTGATTAAACTAATGAATTGTAAATAGTGTGCATTTAACAAGCAAATGAACTGAAAAATATTTCAGACTTCATCTATCAAAGCAATCGTGCGTATTGTCTCCCCTTTTGAAAGAATGTAATTCTTTAGCGTAAGTGTTTACAAAATATGACTAATAGCTAGCAAACCTTAAGTATAAATGCTTACAAAAATACAGCTAATAGCAAGCAAATCTTTAAATACACGTGCTTACTAAATACAACCAATGGCTAGCAAATGTTTAGTACACGTGTTTACAAAATACAACCAATAGCTAGCAAATCTTTCGTACATGTGTTTACAAAATACAACCAATAGCTAGCAAATCTTTAGTACATGTGTTTACAAAATACAACCAATAGCTAGCAAATCTTTAGTACATGTGTTTACAAAATACAACCAATGGCTAGCAAATCTTTAGTACATGTGCTTACAAAATACAACCAATAGCTAGCAAATCTTTAGTACGTGTTTACAAAATACAACCAATAGCTAGCGAATCTTCACAATTGACTAAAAAGTAATGAATGATTGTAGATCTTTGAAAGAATAAAATATCTGACTTAATGTAATTAATGTATTGTAGATCTTTGAAAGAATAAAATATCTGACTTAATGTAATTAATGTATTGTAAATCTTTGAAAGAATAAAATATCTGACTTAATGTAATTAATGTATTGTAAATCTTTGAAAGAATAAAATATCTGACTTAATGTAATTAATGTATTGTAAATCTTTGAAAGAATAAAATATCTGACTTAATGTAATTAATGTATTGTAAATCTTTGAAAGAATAAAATATCTGACTTAATGTAATTAATGTATTGTAAATCTTTGAAAGAATAAAATATCGGACTTAATGTAATTAATGTATTGTAAATCTTTGAAAGAATAAAATATCGGACTTAATGTAATTAATGTATTTTAAATCTTTGAAAGAATAAAATATCGGACTTAATGTAATTAATCTACTGTAAAGCACACGCACGTAATAACTACGAAAAATGTGGATTGTGAATCGTACACTCCTACTAACTCATGCATATAGCTGGACTGCAACAATTTGCATTAAATAACTAAAACCAAAATATGGATTGCATATTCTTGAGAAACAGAACAATTTGCAGTAATTAAAGATTAGCATTTCCAGTGAACTTTTTAGGAAGGGATGTATTTTGCGTATCTCTGGCGCTAATTACTTTTTACATACTTTATAATGTTCTGCAGACCACTTCACTTCTTTTTATTTATTTTTTCTCCTGATTTATCATCATAATTTTTCATCGCTTATACTTTTCCTGTCCAAAGCCGCCGTCAGAGTTGCAAGTTACACAGTAGTAATTAAACATTCGACGTGAGTTGACAAAGTAAGAGTCTGGTAATTACCCGCCACCACTGTGATTAGGACCTAGGCTTGCTGTCAGCCTCAATTTGCACAGCCATTTCGCGTGACGCGATAACGGTTTTCTGGCTTCTCACCACTAACTGACTGGAATGGGCGTCAGGAATTCGGCACGACATGTTATCAGTGTGTTAGTTCAACACATTTTCGGGTGCTGTAAGTAGTCAGAATTTCTCTATATCTTTCATCAGAATGCTTCTGTCGACACTGAAGTGCTAGCTTAACGTTTAAAAATAGTCTGACAGTGATCGTGCTGTCTGGAATCGGACAAGACCGTTATTTCTTCTTCAAAAATAACTTAAGTACCATAATAACATATAACAAGAAATAGTTCTAATAAAATTACTTTTCAACATTGTTTTAGTTTTTAAAATAATATTCGGCCTGGAATCTCATAGTAACACAAGAGTACAGACATTATGTGAATTTTATACAACTTTAAAATCACAGCTTGGAATTAGAGGTGTACCTGATATAGTTATCTAGATTATCATCCATATAATTATCTAGATTATCATCCAACAAAGATAACTCACAACGCCTCGAGAATGCAGCATAAGGATTTTTCCTTTTGATTCCAATGACCCCCAACTGAAATTTTCATCAAATTTCCTAGTAAGTCCACACAACATAACGGATACCAAGTTATCAAATTTCCTAGTAAGTCCACACAACATAACGGATACCAAGTTATTAAATTTCCTAGTAAGTCCACAAAGCATGACGGATACCAAGTTATTAAATTTCCTAGTAAGTCCACACAACATGACGGATACCAAGTTATTAAATTTCCTAGTAAGTCCACACAACATAACGGATACCAAGTTATTAAATTTCCTAGCAAATTCCCGGAGGATAATGAATATTAAGTAATTTCCCTGTGAGTCAACGAAACAACAAATATTATGTCAGGGTCATTTTATAATTAGGCCATAAAGCTTGGAGAACACCTCACGAACCTACTTTCACTTTTTGTTCACACATTAATTTCTGATAATTACAATGCAGGAAATACTTTCACTTTTTGTTCATACATTAAGTTATGACACTCACAATGCAGTGCACATTGCACAACTAACATTGTCACCCACATGACACGATGGATAATAAGTCATGGTAATTTCATAGTAATCACATAGAGTACAGCATAGTGTGAATATTTTAGAACACAGATATAGTAGTCATTGTCACAACTACAGTGTAAATGTTTTAGACACATATGTAGTAGTCAATCAATTCATACTGATTATGCATCATCACGAGAGTAGTAAATCTTCTAAGTTACTTGTGAAACTCTCTAACACATATTTGCAGTAAAGGAAAAAATATTCGAAATCTCACAGAAAAATGCAAGTACCAAGTCCTCTCACTTATATAATGAAAATGGTAGAAATACAAGCAATTAGTTATTCCCTATATAATGACAATGGTAGAAATACAAGCAGTTAGTTATTTCCTATATAATGACACGTAGTTATTTCCTATATAATGACAATGGTAGAAATACAAGCAGTTAGTTATTTCCTATATAATGACAATGGTAGAAATACAAGCAGTTAGTTATTTCCTATATAATGACACTTAGTTATTTCCTATATAATGACACGTAGTTATTTCCTATATAATGACACTTAGTTATTTCCTATATAATGACACTTAGTTATTTCCTATATAATGACACTTAGTTATTTCCTATATAATGACACTTAGTTATTTCCTATATAATGACACTTAGTTATTTCCTATATAATGACACTTAGTTATTTCCTATATAATGACACTTAGTTATTTCCTATATAATGACACTTAGTTATTTCCTATATAATGACACGTAGTTATTTCCTATATAATGACACTTAGTTATTTCCTATATAATGACACGTAGTTATTTCCTATATAATGACACGTAGTTATTTCCTATATAATGACACGTAGTTATTTCCTATATAATGACACTTAGTTATTTCCTATATAATGACACTTAGTTATTTCCTATATAATGACACTTAGTTATTTCCTATATAATGACACGTAGTTATTTCCTATATAATGACACTTAGTTATTTCCTATATAATGACACGTAGTTATTTCCTATATAATGACACGTAGTTATTTCCTATATAATGACACTTAGTTATTTCCTATATAATGACACGTAGTTATTTCCTATATAAATGTCGGGAAAAAATGAAACGCTAGCATTTGCACTATCAATTATTGTGAATCTTGCAGAAACTGAAGTTTACATCTCGTACATCTCAGCAAAACATCAAGTCTCAAAGAACTCATTGGCAATAATTCTACCAAGTCCCGTTCAAACCACATAGACAATGAAACACACAAACACACTAAGTCCCGCGAAAACCACATAGACAATGAAACACACAAACACACTAAGTTCCGCGAAAACCACATAGACAATGAAACGCAAATGAATGTTAATATCTACTGAACAGTAAACTCTCGTGACATCTACACGTCATGAATACTTTCAGAGTAACAAACACCAAGTAGAATAGAAAACCATTCGTGTATTCATAACTGTTATCGAGACCAGATTTCTGAATTTTACTTCTGTCTGCCTCGTCACACTCTTTGTTTCGTCACACTACTGCTTCAGACTTAAAATGTTAAAAAAATTGAGCTCGGATTACTCCAAGAGCCTTAGAATTTAGCATACAGTAGCTCCACTACTCCACTCAATACACTTCTACACTTCTCCACTCACTGAACTCCCTGCCTGTTCACTCACCCCCTACCTTGACTGCCTGTTCATTCACCCCCTCCTACCTTTACTGCCTGTTCACTCACCCCCTACCTTGACTGCCTGTTCACTCACCCCTTACCTTGACTGCCTGTTCACTCACACCCCCTACCTTGACTGCCTGTTCATTCACCCCCTCCTACCTTGACTGCCTGTTCACTCACCCCTACCTTGACTGCCTGTTCATTCACCCCCTCCTACCTTGACTGCCTATTCACAAACTTAAGATACCATCAATCTATGTTTCTCTGACGTGTCCAATCGCACCATTCAATGCATCTGTATTCTTCTTTGGCATTTACGACCTTAATGTACCCTTCGTGAATCCTGAATATTCTTATTTATAACAGGGTCTTGGGAACAAGATGCCTTTAGATATTCACACTTCATTCACATTATTACATCTTTCAAAAACATCACACGACACATCTTTTTGCCACCTACAATATTCAAAAACATCACACGACACATCTTTTTGCCACCTACAATATTCAAAAACATCACACGACACATCTTTTTGCCACCTACAATATTCAAAAACATCACACGACACATCTTTTTGCCACCTACAATATTCAAAAACATCACACGACACATCTTTTTGCCACCTACAATATTCAGAAACATCGCACGACACATCTTTTTGCCACGTACAATATTCAAAAACATCACACGACACATCTTTTTGCCACGTACAATATTCAAAAACATCACACGACACATCTTTTTGCCACCTACAATATTCAAAAACATCACACGACACATCTTTTTGCCACGTACAATATTCAAAAACATCACACGACACATCTTTTTGCCACCTACAATATTCAAAAACATCACACGACACATCTTTTTGCCACCTACAATATTCAAAAACATCACACGACACATCTTTTTGCCACGTACAATATTCAAAAACATCACACGACACATCTTTTTGCCACGTACAATATTCAAAAACATCACACGACACATCTTTTTGCCACCTACAATATTCAAAAACATCACACGACACATCTTTTTGCCACGTACAATATTCAAAAACATCACACGACACATCTTTTTGCCACGTACAATATTCAAAAACATAATACGACACATCTTTTTGCCACGTACAATATTCAAAAACATCACACGACACATCTTTTTGCCACCTACAGTATTCAAAAACATCACACGACACATCTTTTTGCCACCTACAATATTCAAAAACATCACACGACACATCTTTTTGCCACGTACAATATTCAAAAACATCACACGACACATCTTTTTGCCACGTACAATATTCAAAAACATAATACGACACATCTTTTTGCCACGTACAATATTCAAAAACATCACACGACACATCTTTTTGCCACGTACAATATTCAAAAACATAATACGACACATCTCCATACTACAGACAGTATACACTAATACATCTCCATACTACAGACAGTATACACTAATACATCTCCATACTACAGACAGTATACACTGACACATCTCCATACTACAGACAGTATACACTGACACATCTCTATACTACAGACAGTATACACTGACACATCTCCATACTACAGACAGTATACACTGACACATCTCCATACTACAGACAGTATACACTGATACATCTCCACTCCAGAGAGAGCGTACACTGCCACGTCTCCCTACACTTGTAGAGATGTGGTATTGTCAACAAAAGGAATATTTTTCTTTAATTGTACAAAATCTTTGTCTTTCAAGTCATGTTATGATGTATCACTAATTATTTTCGGTCCTTTCACACAATTGTATTTGTCTATATTTGTAAGCAAGATAGCAGTCAGTGTTAGTATTTCTGTCTATATTTGTAAGCAAGATAGCAGTCAGTGTTAGTATTTCTGTCTATACTTGCAAGCAGGATAGCAGTCAGTGCTAGTATTTCTGTCTATATTTGTAAGCAAGATAGCAGTCAGTGTTAGTATTTCTGTCTATATTTGTAAGCAAGATAGCAGACAGTGTTAGTATTTCTATACTTGCAAGCAGGATAGCAGTCAGTGTTAACATTTCTGTCTATACTTGTAAGCAAGATAGCAGTCAGTGTTAACATTTCTGTCTATATTTGTAAGCAAGATAGCAGTCAGTGTTAACATTTCTGTCTATATTTGCAAACAGTTAATATTTCTGTCTAAATTTTCATAACAAAGTTTTAACATTTCTTGTTTTTGTTTTCAGACAACCGGTAATATTTGGCCCAACTTTTAAATGGATCGTAGTTTTAAATCATTATTTATGTCTCTTTTCTTCATCTCTCTTGCTGTGTGTGTGTGTGTGTATATGGATGATGATTGAAGTTAAATAATCACAATCTTGCTTGTTTTTCTTTCAGATAGACTGATATCTGGCGTCAAGTAAAGCGTTCTAGATGTCCACCAGCCTTAGCGGAAGTGACTCACCTTACTTGGAAATTACTCTCATTGTTTGGAAATGATACATTGTACATATGGCAAATTGGAGTAAAGTGCTGTGAAATGATACTGTATTTGCAGGGCAGATTCCAAGTGAAGGAAATGTGACGTTAAGTACGAGTCATTTCATCCTGAAGTAAAGTATCATTGCGAATGTGAGGCGAAAGTCTTTCATTCAAATGAAAGTTCAATGTGTCGCGTTTGACGTACTGACGTACAGACGTAAATAGGTCAGCACTCAAGAGGTGTATTTACGGCGGAGGTGTCGTCACAATGGAGAGGTCAAATAATGAATACAGGTTATTTTGTGCACTTATCAGTCAAAGAATATTTGAACAACTTCATCGCCCATTTGCTTATAAGAATAGTGTAATTTACGCAGTTTACGATCTACATCCCTTAAGTCCTCGTGTGTTGTATCACGTGACCTCGGTCCTGAGCTCCATTCTGCACTGAATGGAGAGACGGTGACAAATGACTGTAGAATAACACGAGAGGAGTGAAAGACGAATACTGTTACTCAAAGAAAACTATTTAATTTCTCTTATGTTTGTAGCTTTCAAAACAAACAAACACAGACGAATACTGTTACTCAAAGAAAACTATTTAATTTCTCTTATGTTTGTAGCTTTCAAAACAAACAAACACAGACGAATACTGTTACTCAAAGAAAACAATTATTTAACATCTCTTATGTTTGTAGCTTTTAAAAAAAAAACCAGACGAAGCAAGTAACAATACAAAACAGATGTGAAGATGGAAATGAAAGAAGTAAAACAAGACAACGTTTATTTATTTAATTATATCGATATTCTCTTGTACTTTAAACATTCAAAAGTGTTTATTTGATGAACACATTTCGTTTTTTGGTCAGGTATTTAAATACGATTTAATAATAAACTCTCAATAACTAAATTTTCATTAGTTATAATTTAGATCACTTTTAGCAACTTAGTTTTCATTTTAGAAAAGTGTCATTGCTGTTAAGAGAAGGTAAACTATTTTCTTTAACTTAGTTTTCATTTTTAAAAAGTTGTCATTGTTGTTGAGAGAAGTTAAACTGAGGTTTTCAAGTCCAAGCAATATTAAATTACCATATCACCGAGTTCTCCACATTAAAGGGACATAGCTACAATTCCTTAATTGGCGTTTATGCGGGAATGCAGTTTCAGTGTCAATAAAATCTATTATAATCACTCACACAATCAATAAGTTATAGGCATAATAATTTCACTAACAAGTCCTAAGTTTATATCGAGATTCTATGAATTCATAATATGAATCACTACCAATATATATATAAAACAACATGCCTTTTTTTTACTAAACTGAGAGACTATCTAAGATTGGCAGATTACCGTAACACGTGACTGAGAGGTTGGCAAATTAACGCTGCGTGCAAAACAAGATTTAATCGTACGTCATTTCTGTTGTATCGATGCAATTAAAACAAAGTTGTGTCTAAAAAACGCCATATAGAGATTGTCGCAGTATGCGAAATAAAGATCTATCGAAAGATGTGAATGATAGATTACCTAGATTCGTGCTGAGAGGTGTATCATACAGACTGTAGCCATTTAAAAAGGCGCCTGTGTGTAAGAGGTGTATCATACAGACTGTAGCCATTTAAAAAGGCGCCTGTGTGTAAGAGGTGTATCATACAAACTGTAGCCATTTAAAAAGGCGCCTGTGTGTAAGAGGTGTATCATACAGACTGTAGCCATTTAAAAAGGCGCCTGTGTGTAAGAGGTGTATCATACAGACTGTAGCCATTTAAAAAGGCGCCTGTGTGTAAGAGGTGTATCATACAGACTGTAGCCATTTAAAAAGGCGCCTGTGTGTAAGAGGTATATCATACAGACTGTAGCCATTTAAAAAGACGCCTGTGTGTAAGAGGTGTATCATGCAGACTTCAGGCCATTTAAAAGGGCGCCTGCTGTGCAAGAGGTGTATCATACAACTGTAGCCATTTAAACGGATGCCTGTGTGTAAGAGATGAAAACGTTGCTTTAAATGGTAGCATGGTAACATTTCGACAATGCGCGTGTCGGGTGGGAATAAACCCATCTCTAGTCTTCTAATATATTATGAATTTTTGTTCTTTACAACAGAATAAACCAATCTCTAGTCTTCTAATATATTATGAATTTTTGTTCTTTACAACAGAATAAACCCATCTCTAGTCTTCTAATATATTATGAATTTTTGTTCTTTACAACAGAATAAACCCATCTCTAGTCTTCTCATATATTATGAATTTTTGTTCTTTACAACAGAATAAACCCATCTCTAGTCTTCTAATATATTATGAATTTTCTTCTTTACAACAGAAAAAAACAACCTTTCTTATTCTTCCAGAAATGTTTCTTGTTAGTTTTCACTTCAGAAATTTAATTTTTAGTTTATTTAATGTCTTTCTGAGAGTATATTATGTCCGACGTTCTGTTTTAAATAAGCAATTGCATTGTGACCATATGTTTAATATTAATTTTGTTGGACGTTGCATTTCTGCAGTATGTCGTAGTTATTTTATTTTTCATGTGGCTTTCTGCATAGGAATAGGTATTTTATTTCGAAAGAATTAACGTCTGGTTTCCATATAAAAAAATATTGAACAGACTATGATAATAGCATAACGACCAAATCAGTAGCTTACAGATACGTGAGTTAACAAATAACATTCATCTTAATAAAACAAATTTCCCATTCAGTAATAGTTAACAGAATATCACCAAAGAAGTACACATCTCATTCAGCGTGAATCAGCAAACAATCTATTAGTTAGCCTAGTACTAACATACAAATAGTCATCATAATACAACAATGTCCATATCTCAACCAGCACAGTTCCATTAATCAACAGTTCACAAAACACCTGCAATCTACAGTTTAAATTTATTATTATTGCTTTTCTGTTTGCTAGTCAGATTGGATTTTTTAAGTTCAGATTTTTGTTTCTGTAGTTGCAATAAAGAAACATTTTACAAAATCATAAAAGATCATATTTAGATTGCTGCTATTTTGTTTTATTTGTTAAAGACAAAAAGTGTTTTCATAAGGAAAGAGTATATTCATGTACTGTTTCAAAGTTAAGTAGAAAATGTGTTTAATTCCACTATAAAACACAGTTGTTTGTAAATGAAACATGAGACAAATACGTTTTATCATAATACAATTTTAATTGTCGTCATAAAATCAAATATTTTATATTAACTTAAAGAATAAATCTGACCATTCATAGTTATCTACCATCTTTGTAAATAAGAACACATGTTTTATCCTAATTTTCTTTTTTGTTTCGTGTAACTTCTTGTTCTAAATTTAAAAAACTGGAAGACTGTTAGCGTATGATAAGGATCTGTCACATTCAGCGACACCGTTACACGTACTGGACAAAATGAAACAAGAGACGTTATGTTTCACGCTGAATAATGAAGTGCTGTAATAAAACACTGAATGTCACACTATATATACTCATTCCTAATTTAATATGAACCTGCTGTACGAAATTATGCGTTACTTTCTTATCGAATTTGAAACTTCACTAAGATACATATTACACTATTTGGTTCTCCTGTGCACTTATTGAAAGTATTTTTTTTAATAATGCACACTCTAATTAATGAATATTGTATTAATATGTATATATATAATTAATAAACATTACAAGCGCAAAATATAATGAAATTACTATATTTTTAACTTGAACATCAACACTATTATCTTTTTCCACTGTGCAGATCCTAATTTAGAATTGTCTGTCAACATGGCCCTAAATATCTGTCAAAATGGCTCTAAGTGTCGACGTACCAACATGGCCCTATGTGTCTTTGTGGCCCTAAGTGTCTCTGTAAACGTGGCCCTAAGTGTCTCTGTTATCATGGCCCTAAATGTCTGTCAACATGGCCCTAAGTGTCGACGTACCAACATGGTCCTAAGTGTCTGTCAACATGGCCCTATGTGTCTTTGTGGCCTTAAGTGTCTCTGTTAACTTGGACCTAAGTGTCCGTCAACATGGGGAGACCCTAAATGTCGACATACTAACAAGGCCCTATGTGTCTTTGTGGCCCTAAGTGTCTCTGTTAACTTGGACCTAAGGGTCTGTCAACATGGGAAGACCCTAAGTGTCGACATACCAACATGGCCCTATGTGAGTTTGTGAACATAAGTGACTTTGTGGCCCTAAGTGTCGACATACCAACATGGCCCTATGTGAGTTTGTGAACATAAGTGACTTTGTGGCCCTAAGTGTCGACATACCAACATGGCCCTATGTGAGTTTGTGAACATAAGTGACTTTGTGGCCCTAAGTGTCGACGTACCGAAATCTTAGCTGTAGGAACTTCATTTATACAAGGAATTAACGACATGACTAATCAATTATTACTTAAGCTCCCACCCTGCTAATTAACGACATGACTAATCAATTATTACTTAAGCTCCCATCCTGCTAATTAACGACATGACTAAATCAATTATTACTTAAACACCCACCCTGCTAAGTCCCTTTCGTGTCAATACAAAAAATGCATAGCAAAATATGAAAAACAAAAATGCATTATTGGACCACAAAACGATTCACGAAATTTGTGGTACAGTCAACACAGAGGAGTCAAACAATATATACCAGTGGTCTAACTTGGTGCCCTTGCAGCCCCCGCAGTGCTTGTGGACCTCTCAACGGAAGGGCCCCAATAATTGTTCCTTCAAACAAAAATTGAAAGTTGTTGTAGATTATACTATTATTAGAGGTAATCATTTTAATTTTATCTGTAAATGGATCTTTTATAGTTGTTTGTACATCAATTGTGTCATTAAGAATTAACATTACATGGGATATCTTCCCTTGCAACAAACGCTCCTTTGTGATAATATATAATTAATAAGCTCCTCTGTGATAACATTTAATAATTGAGCTCCTTTGAAATAACATTTAATAAATAAGCTCCTTTGTAATAATATTTAATAAATAAGCTCCTTTGTGATAACATTTAATAAATAAGCTCCTTTGTAATAATATTTAATAAATAAGCTCCTTTGTGATAACATTTAATAAATAAGCTCCTTTGTGATAACATTTAATAAATAAGCTCCTTTGTGATAACATTTAATAAATAAGCTCCTTTGTAATAATATTTAATAAATAAGCTCCTTTGTGATAACATTTAATAAATAAGCTCCTTTGTGATAACATTTAATAAATAAGCTCCTTTGTGATAACATTTAATAAATAAGCTCCTTTGTGATAACATTTAATAAATAAGCTCCTTTGTGATAACGTTTAATAAATAAGCTCCTTTGTGATAACATTTAATAAATAAGCTCCTTTGTGATAACATTTAATAAATAAGCTCCTTTGTGATAATATTTAATAAATAAGCTCCTTTGTGATAACATTTAATAAATAAGCTCCTTTGTGATAACATTTAATAAATAAGCTCATTTTATTCACACGGAAAGGAGTTTCAGTTCAATCCGTCCTGTTCCATACAAATCTATTAAATTCAAAGCAAAGGGGAAAAAACAATTTTGGAATATGCGCAGATGCTTTTATTTGTGACGGATCGTGAAAATGGGGAATGTGTATATGTTTGTGAGGGTAATGTTCCCCACGGTGTAACATACTTTATGGACTGCCCCTTTCACACTGTACATGTGTTTATCCTTTCAGATGTAATAAGCGATGTCTCATTCTCTTAAACGTAATAAGAAATTTATTTTCCTTTTATCTAACTCGAAATAAGACATTTTGCCCCCTTTCTTTTAAAACTTAATAAGTGTGTATGTTTCTTTCTTTTAAGTTGAAATAAGATATTTATGTAAGTAGTAAAGTAGTAATAATGCATTATATTTTCTTTTTGTAAGTAGTAATAATACATTATATTTCCTTTTTGTAAGTAGTAATAATGTATATTTCCTTTTTGTAAGTAGTAATAATGCATTATATTTCATTTTGTAAGTAGTAATAATGCATATTTCCTTTTTGTAAGTAGTAATAATGCATTATATTTCCATTTTGTAAGTAGTAATAATGCATTATATTTCCATTTTGTAAGTAGTAATAATGCATTATATTTCCTTTGAAAGACGTAATAAATCAGTATGTCAATCAAAAAGAGTTCTTATATTCCTATAGCATAAATCGTGCAAGACACTTATTTTCCCAAAGACTAGTCGTTAAACGACACATGTTCCTGTACATTAAATATTATGGGACACTTATATAGCTGTATTTAAGTTTTTGTATTTTACAACGTTATAAAATACTTATTTGTCTGCATAAAAGAGCTATGGGATACATTTTCCCTGTATATTCAAACATTACAAGACACTTACCATCCCGTATTTAGACATTACAGGACACATAAAATACCGTCCCGTATTTAAACATTATAGGACAAATTTAGACATTATAGGACACATACCATCCCGTATTTAAAAATCATTGGATACTTACCATCCCGATTTTAAACATTATACTAAGGCACTACTTCCAAAGTATTCCATGCCTACCATGCCTACTCAGTGTTTAATAACCCATTAAGACACTACTTCCAAAGTATTCCATGCCTACCATGCCTACTCAGTTTTTAATAACCCCTTAAGCCACTACTTCCAAAGTATTCCATGCCTACCATGCCTACTCAGTTTTTAATAACCCCTTAAGCCACTACTTCCAAAGTACTCCATGCCTACTCAGTTTTTAATAACCCCTTAAGCCACTACTTCCAAAGTACTCCATGCCTACTCAGTTTTTAATAGCCCATTAAGCCACTGATTCCAAAGTATTCCATGCCCGCAGTCGCCCCAATGTTCTACTGCCCGAGATGGCTTGCACTTGTGCCTATGAATGCCATTTCCATTCAGGAATACAAACATTCAGGAATTAATTAGTGAAACAACTACCATTCAGGAATACAAACATTCAGGAATTAATTAGTGAAACAACTACCTAAACAACTACCTAAATGGACTTTTAGAATTCCATGACATTGACCTGGGAACGATTATCCCTTTCCGACTGTGACTAAAATCTAGTTCCACTCGGACAATTTATGTTTTAAAAACAATTATTAGAAATGAGATTGTCACCTGACATCCAACATTTGTTGTCAGTCTGTGTGTAAGTGTACGTATGTCTGACATCCAACATTTGTTGTCAATCTGTGTGTAAGTGTACGTATGTCTGACATCCAACATTTGTTGTCAGTCTGTGTGTAAGTGTACGTATGTCTGACATCCAACATTTGTTGTCAATCTGTGTGTAAGTGTACGTATGTCTGACATCCAACATTTGTTGTCAATCTGTGTGTAAGTGTACGTATGTCTGACATCCAACATTTGTTGTCAATCTGTGTGTAAGTGTACGTATGGCCGTGCTCTTCTCACTGAAATAAACACGTGTATTCAATCATTTTCATCCTATGCACGCACATCAAGGCAATTAAATAGCCAAGACCTTTTCTACAGTAAAAGCGTAAAAATGATGCGAAAAAGTCTACATATTCCAGCCCTAAATTTGGCAAGCTAAATTGTTAAATGTAAAATTATAACAAAAATTACTTTAAAAACTTTTATACCAGTGTTTCTGCTAAGTAGAGGTCACCTTTATTATAACGGACTAATAACCCTTGTGATAAAGGCCACCAATTTACTTCGTGAATATATTTTTTGGAAAAATAAAAATAAACAACGGAGAAAAACACACGACTCGCGTACATCCAGGCGCATTCTGCTGATGAAACAATCAAGAGAAAAGTCACTGCATTCTGAGTTTATAAGGAAATGTCTCCCACAATTTATCAAAGATGACACTCAGAAAATGCAGGTGCAGAATACAAGAAGCACATGAAATACCTCAGTGCATTGTTTTCTATGAACATGATCAAAAGATGAAATGTCAATCCAATAATTTTCTGAAGAATCCTTCCTTTTTTAACTTCCTTCTTTAAATTCCCTCTTTAACTTCCTTATTTAACTTCCGACAAGAAAGTGATAAAATGATTCTATATTCTTAAGAAAAACACTAATATAAAGAAACTACAAATTGTACTTTACTTCAAGAACAAGGACAATTAATTTTAGGAAAACACTAATATAAAGAAACTACAGATTGTACTTCAAGAACAAGGACAATTAGTTTTTTTCACTTTAACATTATTCGTATTAAAATACAAAGCAAAGTACGGTTATTATTAGGACAAGGACAAGAGGTGCTTTAGATTTAACTCTAAATATCTAAATCTTAATAACTGGATTTCTATGTATGTTATCAAATTAATATAATTAATATTTAGTCTATCTATCTATCTACATTAGTTAAATAGATAGATAGATAGATAGATAGATAGATAGATAGATAGATAGATAGATAGATGTTGTATTCTAGGATATTTTGTTCTTTCAAAATTTAAGAAATGATTCAGTCTTTAAACTAAGTGTTATAGTCATTGAACAAAGTGTTATAGTCATTGAACAAAGTGTTATAGTCATTGAACAAAGGATTATAGTCATTGAACAAAGTGTTATAGTCATTGAACAAAGTGTTATAGTCATTGAACAAAGTGTTATAGTCATTGAACAAAGTGTTATAGTCATTGAACAAAGTGTTATAGTCATTGAACAAAGGATTATAGTCATTGAACAAAGTGTTATAGTCATTGAACAAAGTGTTATAGTCATTGAACAAAATGTTATAGTCATTGAACAAAGGATTATAGTCATCATTGGACAAAGTGTTATAGTCATTGAACAAAGGATTATAGTCATCATTGGACAAAGTGTTATAGTCATTGAACAAAGGATTATAGTCATCATTGGACAAAGTGTTATAGTCATTGGACAAAGTGTTATAGTCATTGAACAAAGGATTATAGTCATCATTGGACGAAGTGTTATAGTCATTGAACAAAGGATTATAGTCATCATTGGACAAAGTGTTATAGTCATTGAACAAAGGATTATAGTCATCATTGGACAAAGTGTTATAGTCAGTGAACAAAGGATTATAGTCATCATTGGACAAAGTGTTATAGTCATTGAACAAAGGATTATAGTCATCATTGGACAAAGTGTTATAGTCATTGAACAAAGGATTATAGTCATCATTGGACAACGTGTTATAGTCATTGAACAAAGGATTATAGTCATCATTGGACAAAGTGTTATAGTCATTGAACAAAGTGTTATAGTCATCATTGGACAAAGTGTTATAGTCATCATTGAACAAAGGATTATAGTCATCATTGGACAAAGGATTATAGTCATCATTGGACAAAGTGTTATAGTCATTGAACAAAGGATTACACTATGTAACACAATTTTTGTTCCTGGCTTCTAAGTGTTATATTTCAATTGCTTATGTCTAAAGTACATGAAAAAATGACTTCATTAAGCACAAACTTTGCTTACACGACAACAGCACGAAGAAAACTCGTTATTTTTGTGAAAATAGAACGATTTTTTTTCATTTTCGTCATTATGATCAGTTAAAAACAAAAATTGCACAAGGAATAGACAAACACAGTCGGAAACCACTCAACAAGGTTCAGAAATGTGTAGATTTTCTAGATTTACGATTGTACTGTGAATCACTCTCTCGAAGTAGCCCCCAAATGTAGTCCCCCATCATGTTTTCGTTATACTGTCCTTGGTAACGACGTTCAAAGTTCAATATATCTTGATGAAAGCGCTCGCCTTGCTCCTCCGAGTAACCGCCCATGTTCTCCTTGAATTTGTCGAGATGTGAATCAAGGATATGGACTTTCAGAGACATTCTGCATCCCATTTTGGCGTAATTCTTTATGAGAGTCTGCACCAACTCCACATAGTTTTCAGCTTTGTGATTACCTATGGAAGCCCTGAACAACTGCAACGAAACTGCTCCAAGCCGCTCTCTCCATCCTGTTCAACAGCTTTGTGAAATCCTCACATTCTATGATCTTCTTGATCTGTGGTCCAACGAATATACCAGCCCTGACCTTAGCCTCGGACAGCTTTGGAAAAAGATCTTGGAGGTATTGAAATGCTGCTGACTCCTTGTCAAGAGCAGTGACAAATTGCTTAATGAGGCCTAACTTGATGTCCAGCGGTGGCATAAGCACTTTATGAGGTTCTATCAGCGGCGCCCACTTCACATTGCTCTTCCCAACAGAAAACTTGGTCCGTTGTGGCCAGTCCTTTGTGCGATAATGCGCCTTAGTGTCACGGCTGTCCCAGAGACAGAGGAAACAAGGAAATTTCGTGAAACCTCCTTGAAGACCCATGAGGAATGATACCATTTTGAAGTCACCGATGACCTCCATCCGTAGTCGTCATACTTTAATGCACTCAGCAACATTTTGACACTGGTGTAGTCCTCTTTGAGATGCACAGAGTGGGCCATGGGGAGAGACGGGTAGTTGTTTCCATTGTGAAGCAACACGGTTTTGAGGCTCCGGGATGAACTGTCTATTAATAGGCGCCATTCAATAGGATTACATGCAATACCTATAGCCTGGAATAGACCGGCAACATCGTTGCAGAAGCACAGCCCATCACGCTGACTGAAGAAGTTGGAGAATCTTTGATGCCGCTTCCTCTGATCCGTGACTTGTACGCTATCATCAACCAAGTAATTAAAACACATCTAAGCGAGAAGCAACTGTTCAGTTTACCTTCAAGTGTTTTCTTGCAATATTCGCATGTGAAATGCGGTGCCCAAGATTTGTCTTGGTCCCCGACCGGCACGCCGAAGTATGCCTTGTAGGCCTCGCACATTATACGACTTGCTTCCACGGAATACTTTTTCGCTCTTGTCTTTATGAATTGTTCGCACACGTAGCACAATGAATCAGCTGGATGCAAACAATCTCTTGATGCCATATCAAATAAATAACTTCTCTTCAACTACGAATCGTTATCCTTTCAGTCTGCAATAACACGAATTGGAATCTTGGTTCGAGACACCTGTGCTTTTATACTTGTACAGCTACTTTTGGAACGTTCAAGAACGTTCTAGAAAGTTCTGAGAGTTTCTCGAAAGTTCTGGAAGTTTCTTGAACGTTCTAGAGTGTTCAGGAGAATTGTAGAAACATGTGGACAACTCTAGCAGTTCAGGGAGGAAGCTCGGCATTGAAAGCAAATCGAGAATTTTCTCGAACACACGCGATTTTCCAAATTTCAATGTCCCGGTCACAGAAGCAAAGTTTTTTCTGGAATAACAGCGATTTCCTTTCTGGTCTAGACCTAACGGATTAGGAAAACACACTTTCAACCCAGGAACAGAACAAATGTGAAAATTTGTTACATAGTGTTATAGTCATCATTGGACAAAGGATTATAGTCATCATTGGACAAAGTGTTATAGTCATTGAACAAAGGATTATAGTCATCATTGGACAAAGTGTTATAGTCATTGAACAAAGGATTATAGCCATCATTGGACAAAGTGTTATAGTCATTGAACAAAGGATTATAGTCATCATTGGACAAAGTGTTATAGTCATTGAACAAAGGATTATAGTCATCATAGGACAAAGTGTTATAGTCATTGAACAAAGGATTATAGTCATCATTGGACAAAGTGTTATAGTCATTCAACAAAGGATTATAGTCATCATTGGACAAAGTGTTATAGTCATTCAACAAAGGATTATAGTCATCATTGGACAAAGTGTTATAGTCATCATTGGACAAAGTGTTATAGTCATTGAACAAAGGATTATAGTCATCATTGGACAAAGTGTTATAGTCATTGAACAAAGGATTATAGTCATCATTGGACAAAGTGTTATAGTCATTGGACAAAGTGTTATAGTCATTGAACAAAGGATTATAGTCATCATTGGACAAAGTGTTATAGTCATCATTGGACAAAGTGTTATAGTCATCATTGGACAAAGTGTTATAGTCATCATTGGACAAAGTGTTATAGTCATCATTGGACAAAGTGTTATAGTCATTGAACAAAGGATTATAGTCATCATTGGACAAAGTGTTATAGTCATTGAACAAAGGATTATAGTCATCATTGGACAAAGTGTTATAGTCATCATTGGACAAAGTGTTATAGTCATTGGACAAAGGGTTATAGTCATCATTGGACAAAGTGTTATAGTCATTGGACAAAGGGTTATAGTCATCATTGGACAAAGTGTTATAGTCGTTGGACAAAGGGTTATAATCATCATTGTACAAAGTGTTATAGTCATTGGACAAAGTGTTATAGTCATCATTGGACAAAGTGTTATAGTCATCATTGGACAAAGTGTTATAGTCATTGGACAAAGGGTTATAGTCATCATTGGACAAAGTGTTATAGTCATTGGACAAAGTGTTATAGTCATCATAGGACAAAGTGTTATAGTCATTGGACAAAGTGTTATAGTCATTGGACAAAGGGTTATAGTCATCAGTGGACAAAGTGTTATAGTCATTGGACAAAGGGTTATAGTCATCATTGGACAAAGTGTTATAGTCATTGGACAAAGTGTTATAGTCATCATTGGACAAAGTGTTATAGTCATTGAAGAAATGATTATAGTCATCATTGGACAAAGTGTTATAGTCATTGAAAAGTGTTATAGTCATTGGACAATATGTTAAAGACATTGAACGTAATATTATAGCCATTGGACAAAGTATTATTATCATTGGACAAAGTGTTATAGTCATTGAAAAGTGTTTTAGTCATTGGACAAAGTGTTATAGGCATTGGTCAAAGTGACAGTCTTTTAAAAGTGATATAGTCATTGGACAATGTAGTCATTGTAAAGTCTTATATTCATTGAACAATATGTACTATTTATTGGACAATGTGTTAGACAAAGTGTCATAGTCATTAGACAATGCGTTAAAGACATTGAAATTAGTGTTATTGTCTCTGGAGAAAGTTTTATAATCTATGGAGCAAGTGTTATAGTCATTGAACAAAGTGATATAACCATTGAAAAGTGTTATAGTCATTAAACGAAGTTTTAACCATTGAAGTGTATTATAGTCTTTGGACAATGTATTAAAGACATTGAACATAGTGTTATAGTCATTGGACTATGTTATTGTCATTGAAAAGTATTATAGTCATTGAAAAAAGTGTTATAACCATTGAAAAGTAGTTTTATAGTCCTTAGACGAAGTGTTGTAATCATTAGACAAAGTGTTAAAGTCATTGGACAAAGTGTTAAAGTCATTGGACAAAGGATACAAATATCTTGTGATAATTCGACATCTGGAAAATATGCAAGTCCAAAAGAATACTAAAGTTGAAAGAGATTATATAAAGCTTGGGAGAATGTCAACTAAAACTGAGTGGCATATACAATACACACAGGTCGTTAATTCATTTGCCATACCCATAATCTACGGTAAGGAGATGCGTGTGTTTGAGAAAAAGAAGTGATTTGGCAGAATTGACCACACGAGATCAAAGGACTAGTAAGGAGATGCGTGTGTTTGAGAAAGGGAGTAAGATTTGGCAGAATTGACCACACGAGATCAAAGAACTAGTTTTCCAAGCGTTTCACAGTACATATAGTTTTCCACCGGAATAGCAGCGGGATAAGACTATGAGGTTCGCAAAAAGATGAAGGAGGAAAATCAAATACTCTACTAAAGGAGACATCATAGACCTTGCAGAATCCATATGAAGTAACAAGAAATAGAGTAGGCAAAGACATATTAAAATAGCTTAGTGTAGACAAAGACATATTAAAATAGCTTAGTGTAGGCAAAGACATATTAAAATAGCTTAGTGTAGGCAAAGACATATTAAAATAGCTTAGTGTAGACAAAGACATATTAAAATAGCTTAGTGTAGACAAAGACATATAAAAAAAATAGCTTAGTGTAGGCAAAGAGATGACAAATAGCTTAGTGCACGTAATGACATGTCAAATAGCTTAGTGTAGGTAATGACATGTCAAACAGCTTAGTGTAGGTAATGATATGTCAAATAGCTTAGTATAGGTAAAGACATATCAAATAGTTTAGTGTAGGTAATGACATGTCAAATAGCTTAGTGTAGGTAATGACATGTCAAATAGCTTAGTACACATAACGACATGTCAAATAGCTTAGTGTAGGTAATGACATATCAAAAAGCTTAGTGTAGATAATGACATGTCAAATAGCTTAGTGTAGGTAACGACATGTCAAAAAGCTTAGTGTAGGTAATGACATGTCAAATAGCCTAGTGCAAGTAACGACATGTCAAAAAGCTTAGTGTAGGTAATGACATGTCAAATAGCCTAGTGCAAGTAACGACATGTCAAAGAGCTTAGAGTTTGTAAAGAAATGACAGACATAATTATCAGATGACATGTGTGTCAACAAAGAGTCAGACAGCTCAGTGTGAACAATGAAGAATCATGCAGGAGAGAAGTGGGCAAGAAATTGTCAGATATCGTTGTGTGAGCAAATAAATAAATAAATAAACAGTTAGCTTAGAATTCTATTAGTAGCACTGTCTCAGTCAAACTCTAAAGAAAATATTTTTGAACTTAATTTTTTTTCTTTGTGCGTCATGTTATGTTTTGAAAAGGAAAAAGAAAGATGGCGCTGTATAAGTTACAAGCGCAGTTTCGAAACAGTGTAGGTGAACAATATTTACAGTTAAAAGATCATATATTTTAAGTACTCTTTACATGCGTTAAGATTTGTTGTGAGATAGTTTACTAGGGTACAGTGGGTTGTTTTCTCGAGGCGCAGCTTTTCGACCTATCACCGATAAAGAACGATTTGAAAAATAGCTAATAAGTAATTTTAAAGCCTTTCGAGAGTTGTCCCCCCTCCTGAGTCGCGGCATGGCGTTGTCCACACAAGGTGGGTGGCGCTAGTAGTGAAGATGAGTGACTGATTTAGAAGTCGTTACTCGCGATGGCGCACTGGGATAGAGAAATGAGCCTCGTTGTCGTGTTTCGATAGCATAAAGTCGACGAGGTGCATACACGGTTCCCTGTGGCGCGCCATTTTTGCCTTTTTATTTCATCAATTTCTTCTCACCGAACGGTTTCAACCAGAACATCGTTTAGAAAAAGAATAAAGCTGGAGACAATAGAAATAAAGCCAATTGATAAAACTATGAATTAATCTCCTGGAGTACGACTGCAGAATCAGTAAAAGATTGGAGTGTGGAGGAAGTATAGTGACAGTGTAAAGATTGGAGTGTGGAGGAAGTATAGCGACAGTGTAAAGATTGGAGTGTGGAGGAAGTATAGTTGCAGTGTAATATGTCAACGTTGGCTACGTGAAATGTGCTGTTGATTTAGATTTCACGTCCATTTTAAATTTTTTGCAGGGAGAGATAAGGTGACATTGATAAGGGTTTGATTAGAGTAGATGTAAGTGAGAGTTTGATGAGTTAAGACGTGAGTGACAGTTTGAGTTCAGATGTAGGTCACAGTTTGATTAGAGAAGATGGAGGTGAAAGTTTGTTGAGTTAAGATATAAGTGAGAGTTTTGTGAATTAATATGTAAGTGAGAGATTGGTGAGTTAAGATGTTGGTGAGTGTTTTGTGAGTTAAGATGTAAGTAAGAGTTTTGTGAGTTAAAATGTAAGTGAGAGTTTGGTGAGTTAAGATGTGAGTTTTTGGTGAGTTAAGATAAGAGAGTTTAGTGTGATAAGATATAAGTGAGAGTTTAGTGAGATAAGATTAAATGAGAGTTTTGTGAGATAAAGTGTAACTGAGAGTTTGATGAGTTAACATGTAGGTGCGAGTTTGGTGAGTTAACCCGTTCAGCGTCGTTGGGATGAAATAGGCCGGGGCCCATGGGCAGGCTTAATTTTAGCATGTTTGACATTCTAATTTTTACCAATCAGTCTGAATTAAACATGTGTTCTTAAATTAATCAATATGTCTATAAAAGTAGTAATTTAAATTTTAAAAATCCATTAATTAGTACAGTTGGTTTTAATTTTTTAGCACAATGACCCACTCAATTCGGTTAATGAAGTTTTAGTGCGACTACCCTGTCTGCGGACACAAAAACTGTTATTAAGTGCCAGTGTTCCGTAAGACTCTTATTAAGTTCCAGCGTTCCACAAAACTGTTATTAAGTGCCAGCATTCCACAAAACTGTTATTAAGTGCCAGTGTTCCGCAAGACTGTTATTAAGTTCCAGTGTTCCACAAAACTGTTATTAAGTTCCAGTGTTCCGCAAGACTGTTATTAAGTGCCAGAATTCCACAAGACTGTTATTAAGTGCCAGAGTTCTACAAGACTGGTATGAAGTGCCAGAGTTCCACAATAGGTTTTGTGTAATTGACAATTGGACAGTAACATAACAGTTTGGCGAATGAGTGATTAATACATTTCGTGTGTGATTTAAGTCACAATTACATACATTAATGTAAGTTTGCATTAAATATTTGTTCTTACATTGCTGCATTGCTTTGTAAGTTTGACTTGAATATACCACGTAGAATTTATAGTAGCTTAAAATATTGATGTGAGATCTTCACAATTTTCCCATATGAGAGAGATAACAATATCTGTTCACTGTGTAAGTAAGAAAAGGGAAACTTTACACAAGTTTACGTCATTCAGTATGCTATGGCTGTGTTTGCATTACAGTAGTAAGTTTTACAAAATGTCCAACTGAGGCACACAATTGTTAGCTGAGTGACCATCTTGTATTGTCATGAACGGCTAAAGAGAGTCCTGTTATGGCTAAAGGGATTCCTATTACGGCTAAAGAGAGTCTTGTTATGGCTAAAGGGATTCCTGTTATGGCTAAAGGGAGTCCTGTTACGGCTAAAGAGAGCCCCGTTACGGCTAAAGGGAGTCCTGTGAAAAACAAGGTGTAAATAAATAAATAAATATATATATCTTACAATGTTTAAATCTCGACCTATCTACACACATGCATTAGTACAGAAAATGATGCTGTTTGTAAACACTACTAAAAATTGACGTTCCAATCAATTGGATAGAAACTGACATTCTGTATAAAACATCTAAGTGCAAGAAGGTTAAAAGGATTTATTACCACCGGATAATCATTCCCGTGTGAATATTAAAAGTATTCATTTAATGCAGAATTCACTTATATGGATTATTAAGATTTATTTTTTTAAAATTATGGGTGTTTTTTAACATTAGGCTAAGATTTTTGTAAAAGTAAGACTTTGTTATTGGGATAATATAATCTTTTGATTCTTTTAAAAATTATTACAGAGGTAGCATAACTGCTGAGTTATGATACTGTTGTGATTTATTATTCTTTCAATTTTTCTTGTAAATTTTATTAAAAGTTAATTTAACTTCTATCATTAGTCAGTTAAGTACTGTAAATTTCAGTAAAAGTTAATTTATAGTTAAGTACTGTAAATTTATTAAAAGTTAATTTAACTCCTATCCTTAGTCAGTTAAGTACTGTAAATTTATTAAAAGTTAATGTAACTTCTATCATTAGTCAGTTAATAAGTAGGCCTACTGTAAATTAACTCCAACTCAAGAATGTCGGTTCCTAAATAAATGGATGTTTAGCGATGCATACATCTGCGCCATCAGTGTTTGCTGTGCAGCCCTCAATGCAGACGTTTTTCTACGTGAGGAAACACGTGCACCGAGCAACAGTAACGACAACTCACGCCGGCCCAGAAGTCAGACGTGCGAGAGCGCGCTCATTTGGCAGGAGGGTGAGGTATACCACGAGTTGAGGGATTGGCGTGTCACGAGAAGATAACCTTCACACCCTGTGTGACCCTTGACCCTGAACGTCGCAGCGTCTAAGACAAGAAGAGAGTTATGCAATTTTAGAGTGGCAAAAGAAATGGGTGAAAAGTTGATGTTTTCAGCGCAATGGGGCGTTAAAGATAGTATTTAGTTCCGAATTCGATTTAGATAATTTGTTTTCAGCGCAATGGGTCGTTAAAGAGAGCATTTAACTCAGAATTTGATTTAGATCATTTCAAACAACAGTTTTTGTTCGCACATTCTATAATATTATTTTTAATTTTAAAGTGCCACATTGAAAAGGTCAAATCATACAAATTCTTCACAATAAGTGCATGCAATAACAGGTTTTATTCATCAGAATATTCTATTTTTTCAAAGTATATAGCCAATCATGTAAAGAGATAAATTTTAATTATAATGTTATATTCATTTCTGGAAGGTAATATAAAACACATTTGATAAGATAACTGTGAGTATGTGTGTAGATTGTAGAAGACTGATAATTATTCGGTTAACCGGAACGTGCAAGACAAAACATGTCTACTACTGTTCGATACTGTCCACTGAGAGAGGAATGCGAAAACTATGGGATACCAGAAGATGGCTGCTAAAAATTCATTGCCACATTATAACAAAGCTGAGATCGGTGTTAATATGTATTGCAAGAAATTTGTACTTTGTTCCTTTTGTGTGTACTTATTATTTGTAAGTTGAAAACACACTCGTGCTTATCAAAACGCAAATGGATGTCTTTCTAAAGACCAACACTTAGAAGTAATTACGAAATCTTTTGGGGGGAAAAGTGTGACTATCAGACGGTAAAAGAATGATTACAACACTGGTTAATATTTGTGAAATAATTTTTCTCCAGTTAGCTGGATTCTGATTGTACGAGTAGTGTATCACTTGGGAAAACGATTAAACCTTCATGTAAGAAGATCCTTACAAAGTGATAGTTTTACTTCCTACTTCCACCAGCATATGGTGTTTGAGCAGTCAAAGTGAAGAAAGTCTACAGTGAAGTGATAGTTTTACTTCCTACTTCCACCAGCATATGGTGTTTGAGCAGTCAAAGTGAAGAAAGTCTACAGTGAAGTGATAGTTTTACTTCCTACTTCCACCAGTACATGGTGTTTGAGCAGTCAAAGTGAAGAAAGTCTACAGTGAAGTGATAGTTATACTTCCACCAGTACATGGTGTTTGAGCAGTCAAAGTGAAGAAAGTCTACAGTGAAGTGATAGTTATACTTCCACCAGTACATGGTGTTTGAGCAGTCAAAGTGAAGAAAGTCTACAGTGACGTGGAAATTTTTTAAATGGGAAGTAGTTAATGCATTTTCTGGATGGCTGCTTCAATAAATGGGAAAATTGGCTTCTTTCCTTTTAAAAGAATTCAAATAAATAAAGTTTATAATATAGTTTTTAAAAAATAAAAATAAAATTTTATGTTGTTGTTAAACACATTATATCGATGGAAATCAGGATTTCTGTTATATGGTAGTTTTCTTCTCTCTCCTCTCTCTCTCTCTCTCTCTCTCTCTCTCTCTCTCTCTCTGTATCTTTATGTCTGTCTATATTATATGTATCTATCTTTGTCTCTTGGTCGGTATATCTGTCTATTCTGTCTATCTCTTTTGTCTATTTTGACACAAAAGTATAAATATAATTCTACTTGCACAACGTGTTGCATCAAAGTTTAAAGACCGTTAAGTATTTTAGTAAAATAAACTTTAAGATAAAATTATATTTCTTTTAAAAGGTTAAGAATTCTAATAAGATAAACTTTAATATACATTTCTGAAATTTTCAGATGAATTTCTACTTCTTAAAATGCAACAGAGATTCAGTGAATTACATTTTAAGTAACATGTAATTCTTGAGATTAAATAACAATATAGTTAATAAAAATTGGGCATTAAGAGTTTTAATAAGATAAATTGTGTTTAAAAAAATTAACAACTGCAGATTAGAAAAGATAAATTTAAAAAAATTATATTCTTACTGCTAAAGTTTGAATGCAGTGATAGACAGAGCATGCTATCGCAATGGTCGTGACGTCATGATAACGTCAGCTCACTGTCTTTAGTGGAAATGAATTTTTGTAGTCATTACTGCCTTAATACCATATGACGGTCACTCATTACGTTTACTGGAAATTTTGTTTTGTTGGTCATTATTGTCATAATGCCATAAAAAGGTCACTCATTACGTTTACTGGAAAATTTGTTTTGTTGGTCATTACTCTCATGCCATAAGAAGGTCACTCATTACGTTTACTGGAAAATTTGTTTTGTTGGTCATTACTCTCATAATGCCATAAGAAGGTCACTCATTACGTTTACTGGAAATTTTGTTTTGTTGGTCATTATTCTCATAATGCCATAAAAAGGTCACTTATTACGTTTACTGGAAAATTTTTGTTGGTCATTCCTCTCATAATGCCATTAAAAAAAAGTAATCCCTGATTCACTCTCATTAAAACATTCTGCATGTGGTCATTACTGCCACGCCACGTGCAAGACATACATTGTCTTTAGTGAGAAATTTTGTATTATTGTCATTTCAACTCTCCGTCTGCTAGATCAACAAACGTTGAAAGCGTACATTAAACAGATATAAATCAATCAGTTAATCAATATGGCCACTTCGCCTTGAAAATGGAACGGTCGCCATTAGTTAGCAGCCTATCAGAAAGTGACAGTTATTTAGCAAAGGAAAACCCAGCTGACACTATACAGGTAAAAAATTATCGTGTACTTTACTAACACCGCAGACATTGCAATCATTAGCTTAGATACCAAAACGAGGCTGGAAGCGGGTCACGCGCGGTACACAGGATTGCGTAGCTGCTTCTGATGAAACGATGTTTGCTTAGTGGAATTCTGCTTCCTGTGATTGCTTAAGATTTGGCAAGGCGCATACACTCGCACAACTCTTTTGGCTTTATCGCTCTTTCATTCACGCCGTTCCGCATCTAAAGAACAACGCTGGAAAACCGCAGAGAAGGGAATGAGGTTTGTGGCCCTTGATGAGGTTTAGCTCCCTTTTCCTGACAGCGCTCAACAGGCGGTATTCCGTCGCACCAAGCACTTTGACTCCGGCGCCGTGACCTATGCTAGTGAAGTCATCTGTGAAGACAACGACGTGTTGTGAAAAGATTTTCATTATCGTGAGTTATATCTTATTGTGTGTGTATTCTTGTGTTATGTGTATGAGTTCTTGCACATGTGTTGTAATGTTCGCACTTTGAGAACACACACTCGGGGTTCGATAGAACCACTGGAATTTAACCTTGGCTAATCGAATCAGAATCGGATTAGATTTGAAATAAGTATTTTACAATCACACAATAAGCCAGCCACTTAAACTAAAATCATTAGTTTACCAAACACCTCTCCACTAAATTCGTTTTGAGGAAAAACACCAGTTACTTTGACCACACATTCCTATAACTATACTTCCTTGTAGCAACTTGATAATAAAAATGTGTATATGATTAGTTGTTAGCTAATAGATTAATGCAGTGGATTCCTGAAATTGGATAATAAAAATGTGTGTATGATTAGTTGTTAGCTAATAGATTAATGCAGTGGATTCCTGAAATTGGATAATAAAAATGTGTATATGATTAGTTGTTAGCTAATAGATTAATGCAGTGGATTCCTGAAATTGGATAGTAAAAATGTGTATATGATTAGTTGTTAACTAATAGATTAATGCAGTGGATTCCTGAAATTGGATAATGGAGTGAATGATATATAGACATGATTAAGTAATGGATAGTGCATTACTAAATTTGATTTATAATAGATTAGATTATAAATTAAGAGATAAATATGTGTGTTTAATTTGGTATTGAATTGGTATTCCTCATTTGATGATTTCACAGGCTCGAGAATAATAAATTGAAATGCTATCTTTAAATAAAGACAGTGAAGCGCCATTTTAATAATAACTGTGAAATAAATTGAAATGAAGCAATGAAGTAAATCTAAGTTAAAACACCTTTTACAAGCGTTACAAAGGACACAAACGCCATTTTAATAATAACTGTGAAATAAACGTAGCGAGTTCAATTTGCCTACCTGACTGAATAACATGTTTTTGCTTCAATATTTGACTTCTTTATTGAATAACGTTTTTTCACTATCTGCCTTCTTGACTGAATAATTTGTTTTTATTTCAATATTTGTCTCCTGACTGAATAACATCTTTTGGTTTCAATATTTGCCTTCATGGCTGAATAACATGGTTTTGCTTCATATTTGCTTTCTTGATTGAACAACATGAACTTGCTTCATATTTGCCTTCTTGACTGAATAGCATCTTTTTGATTTCAACATTTGCCTATAGTAGGTAGTAATTGGTTAAAAATGTATAAATGTATAGATGATCAGAGTGCATCACTTAAAACCGTGAAGGCTGGACACTATTCTATTGTGATATTATTATGTTAGTTTTAATTATTTTAACCTACTCTTATTACGTCTATGACTTAGTTAAACAACTCTTGTGGACAGAAACCTATATTTCAATTAACATTGTCATATCTGAAGGTAAGCCAGTTAAATTCTCTGTGTGATGACGTTTTAGCTTTGTACTGAACAATGGATGACTAATTCTTGCGGATCGGCACCCTGTATGTTGTGACTTCATGACTGACGTGAGCTACGTGCACTTAATCAGGATGAACGAGGAAGCTGAACTTCGGCGACCTGACTGCCATTACTTTCACACGACTGGCCAAAACTAGGCAGACGTTCTTGTTGTTGTTGTTGCTGGGAATTGTTTGACACACTGTCACTCAGAGACACGTCACAGTCACCTACTTAGATAAGTTGGCTCCAAACAACTATTCGAACAATGGGCAACCTTTTATTTAGTTCTTTCCCAATTAATTATTTAAATATTACATATTAAATTTATACACATAAACTTACCTGCCTATCTAGTGAATTTTTGTTGTTTTGTATGAACGTCAGAGTCAGGGGACACAACTCGGAAGGGGAGGGGGGGCTCATTAATTAGCCATTCTCGTCTTTCCTTTATTTCTACTTTGTTCTGTAAACTCTGACGATTGATTGTACTTCAAATGTGAGTGAGACTATGTATGGTGCCACATAGTTGGGCATCCCAACCCATAAGTAAGCAGATTTATGCAAATGACCCACACAGCACGTCACAACTGAATAGCATCTTTTGTTTCAATATTTGCCTTCCTGATTGAATAACACATGCTTTATTTTCAATATTTGCCTTCCTGATTGAATAACACATGCTTTATTTTCAACTTTTGCCTTCCTGATTGAATAACGCATGCTTTATTTTCAATATTTGCCTTCCTGATTGAATAACGCATGCTTTATTTTCAATATTTGCCTTCTGAACTGAATAACATATTTTTGTTTCAATATTCCTTTTCTTGACTGAATAATTTGGTTTTTATTATATTTGCTTTCTTGAATGAATAATATGATTTTGTTTCAATATTTGTCTTCGTGATTGAATAACATAGTCTTGTTTCAATATTGGCCTTCTTGGCTGAATAACATCTTTTGTTTTCAATATTTGCCTTCCTGATTGAATAACATACTTTTGTTTTAATATTTGTCTTCCAGACTGAATAACATTTTTTTTAATCACGTGTAATTGGTTACTCACCTGACAGATTGACAGACAGGTATTGGAACACGCCCAGTAACATTCACTCATACCAGACAGTTGATAAAATAAACAAAAGGATCTGATGAATGATCTAGTACTATTTAATATGTAAGGACAACCATAAATTGAAACTATTGGATACTTAAAGACGATATAACTAACTAAGAGAAAAATGTTTGGCACAATAAATATGCTTAATTTATGACTTGTTTATAGTATAATTTATGTCAATAACTTGTTTAAAGTATAATTTATGTCAATAACTTGTTTATAGTATAATTTATGTCAATAACTTGTTTATAGTATAATTTATGTCAATAACTTGTTTATAGTATAATTTATGGCAATACCTTGTTTATAGGATAAGGGAGTTCACCCTGAGAACAAGATGACGAGAGTGAATAAGTTTACGGTGTCTAAATATAACTTGTTTATAGTATAAGGGAGTTCACCCTGAGAACAAGATGACAGAGAGTGAATAAGTTTACGGTGTCTAAATATAACTTGTTTATAGTATAAGGGAGTTCACCCTGAGAACAAGATGACGAGAGTGAATAAGTTTACGGTGTCTAAATATAACTTGCAGCGCTTTATTTGTGTTGCAGAGGAAGATCGTGGAGTATGTTATCGCTGATTGGATAAATACTTCTAAACTAGTGTAGCCCTCTAGGAGATGTCTTTCCAAATAGGTTTGCTGACTGAGGGCAAGGATAGCGAGGTCTAAGAGGAATCAGAATGATAGCGAGATGTAAGAGGAAGCAGACTGATAGCGAGGTCTAAGAGGAATCAGAATGATAGCGAGATGTAAGAGGAAGCAGACTGATAGCGAGGTCTAAGAGGAAGCAGACTGATAGCGAGGTCTAAGAGGAAGCAGATTGATAGTCAAAATGAGATCACGTCTACAATGTAGTATGTGGTCTTCCGCCAAAACTTATCGAAGCTGGAACCAGACCCTGTATACATTTGTAGTATTTTGTAGAAAGCTATCTAGCTCATAAACAGTCTCGTATTAATGCTGTACTCAGTTGTACGGTTGTCAAAGAGCTAGCATACTGACTTACACAACACAATGGATGATATAATACAAGTTACATGCAAACACTTATTAAGATAACAGTATACAATATTAGTCCTAGATATTCTCAGAATAAATAACTTACTTTCAACTAATCAATAAAGCAAACAGTAAATTACATCTTTTCTATGAACAAGAGATGCAGACATAGAGTATACTAGGTACATAAGCAATAATATAATTCATCTTTTAAGAGTAGACAAACTCTTTCATGACAATAATATAATTCATCTTGTAAGAGTAGACAAAAGCTGGAAAATAGCGTTCCAAATAATATCTAACAAAAAGCAGCCAGCCGTAGTTCGTCAAATAAGAAAAATGTATTTCAGTCAGAGACCAGACATTAAAATAATGCGTTAGAAAATAAAATATTTTACATAAAATATTAGCAAAGGAAATGTTCTCCCAACTTAGAGAATAATTAAAAATTACAATAGTAGAAAATGTAAAGTTTTTTCATCGTAAACCATGCCGTGGTAAAAATTAGCTTCAGTCTATGAAATGGCTTTAATAATTGATTATTATATCTTTCTATTCAGGCATGGATATTACAAGGTTTCAAGCAAGAGTTCTAAATGATTCTCAGTAAACAAGTAGTGTGCATGAGCTGACCCACGGAAATATAGTGGACTGTTGGCTATATTTATAGTTGACTATTGGCTATGTTTATAGTGAACTCTTGGCTATGTTTATAGTGAACTCTTGGCTATGTTTATAGTGAACTCTTGGCTATGTTTATAGTGAACTCTTGGCTATGTTTATGGTTGACTATTAGCTATGTTTATACTGAACTCTTTGCGTTGGTTATAGTGAACTTTTTGCTATGTTTATAGTGAACTCTTGGCTATGTTTATAGTGAACTCTTGGCTATGTTTATAGTGAACTCTTGGCTATGTTTATGGTTGACTATTAGCTATGTTTATACTGAACTCTTTGCGTTGGTTATAGTGAACTTTTTGCTATGTTTATAGTGAACTGTTGGCTATGATTATAGTGAACTATTGGCTATGTTTATAGTAGACTGCTGGCTATGTTTATAGAGGACCGCTGGCTGTATATAGTGGACTGTTCGCCAAGTTTAAGTGCACTGTTGGCTATGTACATAGTAGATAACAGACTATGTATATAGTGGACTGCTGGCTATGTTTTCAGCCTATAAGCGCTTCAAGGAACGTCAACGCTCAGTCTTCTGTGTATCACTACAGTGCAAATTAAATACAAAACGATAATGCCTTCGATTCATTCCTCAACTACAACTGAGAGAGGATGGGGAGTGGAAGGGAGGGATTCTTATGCTAGTAACTAAATTTCTTGCTTAGGAAACAAGAAAATCTCTTACTTTACTTTTTTCATGTTAAGTGTTCGCTATATCATAAGATCATTTTCTAATATGATATTCAAACCTTAGTCTGCACATTATCATCGAGATTAGTATTTATACTCAAACATTTGCAAAATGAGAATTTCAATTACAATATCTCAAGTTCTCAGTAATAAGAGGTTTTGTAAAGTAAATTTTGTAATAAATAGAAATTGTAAAAATAAAATGGTAATATATATAATTATAAATATGAGCATCTACATAATTATATTTCCGTTTTTTACTAATAGAACCAGATTTAATTTATAAAAGCTTGGCCTTAGAGCAATTTAACTGAGTACACACTCCATACGACCAATTAAGCAGTCTTAAAAAAATAATATCAGTTAGTACAAATAATGCATAATAAATATTTTTGAAGAAATATTTGAAGAAATGCAATTTTTAAATAACAGTTAATATGCCACCACTACATTTATATAATATCCCTCAATTAATAATAAATGTAAACAGTAAAGGCAAGTAAACCTTCACTTAATAACAGATTTGTACAGTAAAGGCAAGTAACCCTTTACTTAATAACAGATTTGTACAGTAAAGGCAAGTAACCCTCAATTAATAATAGATTTGTACAGTAAAGGCAAGTAACCCTCAATTAATAATAGATTTGTATAGTAAAGGCAAGTAACCCTTTACTTAATAACAGATTTGTACAGTAAAGGCAAGTAACCCTCAATTAATAATAGATTTGTATAGTAAAGGCAACTATCCCTCAATTAATTTAATTAATAACGAAGTGCAGAATTTATTCTTTATATAAGAAACAAAATATTTAGGAGTCTTTTACTTATTGTTGAGACTGTTTATGTTTTATGTTGTTTTGTTTTCAATCAGATTATTACTGTACCAGTTATAATAGAGTGGGAGACAGATGAACTCGTTTGTTTCTGGAATGAGTGCCATCTGCAAAAAGTAAGCTGTCCTGTGCACTGGGTGACACGGGCCAGGTGTACTTGATTGACACGGTGCATTGAGTGCCTGGGACTGAAACTACACACCTGGAGCAGGGCTGACGACGGTGTCGGTGCCTTGTTTATGTCATGTGGGCACAACTGCTAAATTGTAAGTTCAATAGAAACTTAATTACTTATCCAAATGCAACAATACAATTATGTGGGCACAACTGCTAAATTGTAAGTTCAATAGAAACTTAATTACTTATCCAAATGCAACAATACAATTATGTGGGCACAACTGCTAAATTGTAAGTTCAATAGAAACTTAATTACTTATCCAAATGCAACAATACAATTATGTGGGCACAACTGCTAAATTGTAAGTTCAATAGAAACTTAATTACTTATCCAAATGCAACAATACAATTATGTGGGCACAACTGCTAAATTGTAAGTTCAATAGAAACTTAATTACTTATCCAAATGCAACAATACAATTATGTGGGCACAACTGCTAAATTGTAAGTTCAATAGAAACTTAATTACTTATCCAAATGCAACAATAAAATTATGTGGGCACAACTGCTAAATTGTAAGTTCAATAGAAACTTAATTACTTATCCAAATGCAACAATACAATTATGTGGGCACAACTGCTAAATTGTAAGTTCAATAGAAACTTAATTACTTATCCAAATGCAACAATAAAATTATGTGGGCACAACTGCTAAATTGTAAGTTCAATAGAAACTTAATTACTTATCCAAATGCAACAATACAATTATGTGGGCACAACTGCTAAATTGTAAGTTCAAAATAAACTTAATTACTTATCCAAATGCAACAATAAAATTATGTGGACACAACTGCTATATTGTAAGTTCAATATAAACTTAATTACATATCCAACAATAAAATTATGCATCTTACATGTATGCTTAAGTCATTAAACAGTGGTCACTGTAAATCGAATCATCAAATTAAAATATAGTTGGATCCGTGTAACAGAAACATATCGCATCTTACATTATATAAATGTATGCTTAAGTCAATAAACAGTTGTCACTGTAAATCGAATCATCAAATTTAAATATAGTTGGATCAATGGACGAAGAACATTTTGTATAGACGTTAAATTCAATTAAACAAGTAACACACACGTCATCGTTTTTAATTACTATTAGATCGGCAAGTCTGCAAGTGTCACGCTTTTGACAGAAGAGTAATGGTCTGTGTAATAAGTTGTGACAAGGGCACACACCACTATCACAACTCTCCCCCCCCCCCAAAAAAAAAAAAAGAAGGGATGAAAAAAGAAATAAGAAAAGAAAAACAAAACACTCCCCCTACACTCTCACTCACTCCAGGGACAGTTTCTCACGCATTGTTTAAGACCAAAGATGGTTTGTGGCGATATAGGTATTAGCTTAAGAGGCGTTTATCTTATTATCTATTATCTTATTATCTATATGTCAGTAAACAATCTTGCCCCTCAAATAAAACTGCTGTAGTAGTATGTGTAAAACACGCTTATCTCTTCAATCTATAAACACTTTAGAAATGTTAGAGATACTTATCTCTTCAATCTATTCCACTTTAGAAATGTTAGAGATACTTAATTCCGAGGTAAACATCACTTTTCCGAAAGATACCTCATGAAAGAAGCCCCTTTCAATATACTCCAAATCTGAGAATATAAAGGAGTACATGTCAATTAAAGAATCATTATTTCACATACTGTATTTATTTTGTCAAACAATAACACCAGTAAATGTAAAGACGCTTTGCCGTATGTGTATTTTCTTGAATGATTACTCCTATATGGATTAAATGCGCATTTTCTTCGTTGTGGTGGAATCGGCCACATTTCAAAGAGAGGCTCCACATGTACTACTCTTGTTCTTTACTTGATATTTATTGTGTCTATGGAGAGTGCAATGAAAACGAGGCGCTTAAACAGGGAAGTGAACTTCAGTGGATAGATACTATTTTTCAAAATTCGTTGACATTTACAGTTTACCAGATTACTACCTAGACTGGTCAAACAATACAACAGATTCATTGAAAGACTAAACAATATTAAATAAATAAAATTCAGCTCTTTACAGATTTTAGATGGGACGTGCATGTTTTGAAGAGTTATTCGTAATAACGACTTCCGTATCGAGCCACTGACAGCCATACACTGAGTGACTATTACAGTGTTTGTGTTTTTGACAGCCATACACTGAGCGACTGGCTCTGTAAACCCCCTCCACCACAGTTGTCATCATCATCGTCATTATCATTGTCATCGTCACCTCCTGAACAATGATCATTTTTATAACAAAATACTTATTTTTCATATTTTTAATATCTATATGATGGGAGGCACTTGCACTACATTTTCAGTCAAATACAACAACGGCCACCACAGCACTTAAATCCCTATTGCCATTTCCGACATCCTATCTGTGTGAAGCGGGGTTTTCTGCAGTGACAGCAACCAAAACAAAACAACGGAATAAACTGGACATAAGCAACACACTTCGGGTGTCATTGTCTCCTATTACCCCCAGATGGAACCTTGTCGTGGCAAAGAAACAAGCTCAGGGTTCTCATTGATTTAGCGTTCTAGTGAGTTAAAATGTTAAATCACTTTATATTCATTTTTGATGTAACTGTATTTTATTTTGAAGGCACGTTTAAATACAATTAAATTACAATTATTAAATCAAAACAATCTAAATATAAACAATCAACGTCCCCCCCCCCACTCATCGGGCCGCGGTAAAATTATCAAACGTTGACCGGTCCGCGGCCATAAAAAGGTTGGGGACCACTGCCCTATATGATGTATTGGCGGCCTTGGGCGTTCCGCCCGGTAAAGAGTTTAAAAATAATATTTTTTAAATGCTACTACATGGGAGGAGTGGCAGGGAGAGAACTATCATATATTTTAGACTACAACACACAAAAAATATTGTTTAATGAAAGATGTGTATTTTATTATAATTATATATTGTATAAGTGATCAGGAGGAGAATTTGTGGCATGCAATTGATAAAAAAATATTTTGTTAATAAACTTTTCGGGAGTGTATCAGGTATGCATTCCAGTTCATGTAAAAAAAAGTATTTGATGTATCCTGTGCTGAAACTGCTAAAACTAGCCAAGTGAAGTATTTATTCTCTAAGAAGCAGGTACACTCTGTAGTTAAATCTGCTGTTCTCTAAGAAGCTGGTACCCTCTGTAGTTAAATCTGCTGCTAAGTTGACATGACCTGGAATATGACAAGCTTTGAAATAAATGTCAGAATTGTGTCAGAACATTTTAGGGTTCCATATAATAGTATGCTACTGGTACTCAGTTATTTGATGTCTTATTTTTACAGCACCTAGGCCCCACAATTTTATGGCTAAAAGTTGGGCTTGTTTGTGTCGTACTCATGTGGTTATCAGACATCCTGATTGATAACCAGAAGCAGCTTTTTGCACTTTTTATCAGGTTTAACCTAAACACCATACTAAGGTAGACTTGGAGCCAAAGAGAAAGCAAAGTGTCCTGAAATTCTGCAATCTCCATGTTTTTGCCTCTTAGTTTTGTAGTTTATTTTCTTGACTTGGCTATTTGTTTAATATCTTCATTTCATTATTTATTTTTAATATCTTCATGCTGCACCTTTACAGTATGGGTTTACTTATCCACAAATGGTTAAATGATGGTAAGGCTTCTTTATTATCAGATATTAGGCAACTTCATGAGAGCCTTGGAACCAAGAGTTATTTTATTTTATTTTCTGAGTCAAATATTTGGCAAGTGTTCATGTCCAATTCACAGTACAGTACTTTTTAGTTCAAAATAAAACAAGTAACACACTTACACAAAAGTAAATCCTTCACCATATTGTTCCACTGCAGCAACCGCATCAGTCAAGATGGGGCTAAGGAACTTTCAATTGTCTTGAAGAAGAACAGTGTTTTGCAGACTCTAGACTTGGGTTATAACAGAATGGAGAATAATGGAGCCAAGTACATTGCTGATGCACTGGCTATGTTCAACAGAAGTTTAAAATAGTTTGTTGTCTAAATGAATAAATTATTGTTGAAATTTTAAGATGTTTACAATGTAATGAATTATATATTGAAATGATTTGATATTTAAAGTGCGGTTATTTATTTAATGAAATGTTCAGATGTTTAAAGTGTAAAAACGTATGTATTGAAATGGTTAGCTGTTTAAAGTATACTATATGTTGAACATATATGCAGTATAATGATATTTATGCATTGAAATGGTCAGATGTTTGAAATGTAAAATAATTTTACAATTTCATTTACCACAAAGAAATTTAATGTAATTTAGAAAAAATTCAGCTATATTGTAAATATTAAAATCAAAGCATTTTGAAAAATTGTAACCATGCTTTCCAACCTGTGAAAGGATCAAGCTCACTACTTTTCAAACTCTTTTCTCTGGCTGGATCTGACTAGAATTATCTATCAGTGGAAATTAAGTTTTGACTCTCTCTCCCTTCTAGTTCGATTTCTGTGAAAAGATCCAACTGCCTTCACTGTTTCTTTCCCCTTTTCTCTGGCTGGACCTGGCTAGAATTATTTATCAGTGGAAAAATTAAGTTCTGACTCTCTTCTATTTTGATTTCTGTGAAAGGATCCAACTACCTTACTTTTCAAACTGTTTCTTTCCCCTTTTCTCTGGCTGGACCTGGCTAGAATTATGTATCATTGGAAAGTCTGACTCTCTTCTGTTTCGATTTCTGTGTATTTCTTTAGATGACCTGAAAATAATTGTCAATAAAAGTTCAGAAAATAATGAGAAGAGTGTAAACAAGGTGTCACTAGGGCAGGTTTTCATTTCCTGATTGACACCACCATTCACATGATGATTGACGCTGAGTCTATACCAGTGGATACTAAAGCTAGCTAGAATTTTGATGATGATAAGATGGGATTATAATTGATGCATCTATGCCCATCATTATTTATATATCTATTGAGTTCAATCTATTATTATGTGTTTGTTCACTGCAGTCAGCCGACATGCATAGCCCCTATTATTTAGTTAATGTTTTGTGTGCATGTATCATAGTGCATGCTCATGTATCTGTGTGTGTGTGTGTGTGTGTGTGAGAGAGAGAGAGAGAGAGAGAGAGAGAGAGAGAGAGAGAGAGTGCTCACACGCGGGCATGCGTGTGTGTATAACTTTTATTGTTTTTATAAGGAGGACCATGTTATTATTATGGGTCTGCAAATTACATCATGACCACTCCCTTTGTTTTATGTATCTGGTTTAGGTATTGTTTTTGGATAAATGACATGACACGATGACAGGTGCAGGGAGTGTGAGTGACAGGTGTTGATTTGGTGTGGGTGCCCCAACAGTACACATCTGGGCTTGTAGATCTGACTTAGTTTTTATCTACACACTTTCTGACATTTTTTCCCAGGCTGCATATCTTTAAATAGGGTATTTGTGTTTTGTTTTGTTTTTCTGACCTCAGGGTCAACCTGTCCACGCTTTCATTCATAGGAAGGATGGGAATATCCGGCCCTGCCTCTCATTGATGATGCGATACGTGCGTCATCCGTACAAGCTTGTTTTAAACTGCCATATTTAGATATAGTTTTCCTCACTTATTAATTTAGTTTAAAATGTTATTCTTTCCTATATTTAATTTTTTTATATTTATAGCTGGGATCCGGGCGAGATTTACAGAAGATCCCGACATCCCCCCTTTTCTACCGACCGACCTACCACCCCCAAAAGGACAGACAGTACAGACAAAGGAGCCAAAGGACCAACCATGTAGACTGCAGAGAATCAGTAGAGATCCTTGGCCTTAGGCCCTAGGCCACATTAGATTGAGGTTGAATTGGACTTAGATTTAGACAGAGTTGTAAGGAAGTTAGAAAGAAATAGAGAAATATGAAGTAATTTGAATAGATGTAAGAAGCATTAGTATTGTGTTGGTTTTTTAAGTGCTGGACTTGTGTATATTTTATTGGTGTGTACTTTGATATTTGCTGTTTGCCACTTACCTATTTGGCTTCGTTAGTTCAAAAATGGGCATTCTATAAAAATAAATGATCGCTAATAAAAGAACCTGTGTGCCTCATTTGACTGATTTGTCTAATTGGTGCTTGGTAATTGGTGAAAATCAATATTTTATTAAATAAGAAATTGTTGCTGCTTTTCTAGTTTTAAAAATAAAAATAAATTTGCATTCTCATAACTTGCAAAACAAATCAAATTAACATTTCCCCATTCCCAAACAACTGCTCTGCTTGTTATTCTGACATGCAAAGGACATAGAGTTCAAAAGGTCATTGGTGTTGGCATTATGTGATACTATTGTAGCTATATGACCTTGCCCTCCCAGAAAATTCTATAACACATTTCCTAAGTGATACACACTGTAGTAAGATTATTGTATTTCTCCTAAAATGTGCTCCAAAACTATTTGTGCTATCCCTTCAGCTTTAACTCCCCCCTCCCCACTCCCAGGATGCATTTAGGAGACCTCCATTGACATCACAACCACCCTACAATCCACTGACAATAATGGATGATTTTAATCTTTAGTATAAAATGTTCTATGTAAATTTGTACTAATGTTAGAACTCAATTTAAATATTTAATTCTACTTACTGTGTGATAGTGAAACTGAATTCTCTTTAGTTAAGTTAATCACACATTATTAACCCAACTCATGTTCTTGTTCACACCATTGTCCTCATGAAATCTGTGTTTTGTCAAAACGTTAACCCTCGTCGTAATGTATGCCTTTAGAGTGTTGTGAATATTCATGGTTCATTAATGTCTGGAGACAATTTTTTAATTTGGGAATTGCATGCAGTCAAGTGAGTTAAATTATTTTTTTTAATTTTCGCTTTACATTTCAAATGCACTAAGACAGTATGCATGACACAATGCCACTGGTTATTATTATTGCTTATTAATCATCAATAACTGAATACAAGTGATGATAATCTTAATTCCTGTTATTAATAATTCTCCAGAAGACATAACTCGTCTCTCTCAATTGGTGGATGTGCGTGCACTGTAGACATTTACTCTCATCCACAACATTAAAGACAAACATTTACGTCACACAATATTTCCATAGGTGGAAAACTTCTTACCAAAAAAGGAGATAAATGCTTCTTTAATCTATATTTAGTGAGCCCCCCATCCACCCACTATCTCTCCAACATACAGTTATCAATATGTGTAAGGTCGATAAATGTATTAAATCACCAATCAAATATACATGTAGCAAATACAATGAAGAAATTATTTGACATCAAAATTTCCAAGATCCACATAAAAATAGTTCCAATAAAACTGCTGATCTTTATCCCCAGACACTCACTCTAACAAATTAATCAGAACACCTGATATGTGGGTTTTGTAGACGTTTCCTCTCTTCCATAACATCAAAGATGTTTACCATCACACAATATACCCATAGGTGAAAATTTTCTTACTAAAGAAAAAGATAGATCCATCTTTTAATCTATATTTAGTAAGACCCCATCCACCCACTTTATTCTCCAAATTATGGTTATCAATATTTTTAAGAAAGTCAATAAATTTATTAAATCAACAATCAAATATACAACATATGAATGTAATCAAAAGAGCATTGACATTTATATCACTTCACAACAATGTTCAATTAATGCTGGTCAATCATTCAGTTTATCCTAGCATAGACATTAGCAGTCAATTAACATAAACATATAATCAATTTCATGGATACACACACAAACACACACACACACACACACACACACATGTCCAATATTTAATAATTACCAAAACATATTAAGATCTAGAGAGAAGTTGCAATTATTTCTCTTTTAAATGATGGATTCAGCAGATGAATTATATTGTACTCGTTTAGTAATTCTTGAATTAAAAATGTGAGGTTCATCATTTAACTTCAACTGAATAATAAAATATGATGTTTAAAATTATTTATAGAAAGGTTCTCATTACCAATATAATTATGTTTTAAGAGCTAAATTTTAGGGAGCATTTTGACTGTCACATTGTTTGCTGCTTTCTCTAAATGAATTCTCTAACTGAATGTGTTTTTTTTTCACCAGAGTGAATAAGTAAATGCAATTTACTGGGACACTGACAGTTCTTTCCAGCATTGTACACATCATTGTACACATTTATAATTTTTTTTAAATCTGAACTGAATGCTATGAAGTAACAGTACTTTAAAACAGGAGAGTGACATTTAAAAAATACACTACTGAACTACACTACTGAATTTGTTGCAAAATTTCTTTTATAATGATTTCATTAATGCAGAGCACATGATTTCATTAATGCACAGTACAATATATCATTAATGCACAGTACATGATTTCATCTTGACAACTCTGGTAACTGGTTTGTCTCCAACAATGAAGTAGATCCAGGCCCACTGATTCATACTGACAATGAATGGACTGCAAATCTTCATACACCATTTATGGTGTCAAAGATTTTAATGCAACTTGCACAGGGGCTGTGTTTCCTGATGGATGTGATGTAATAACAACAACAGCATTGGATTATTTTTCTTTGTTATTTCCTGAAGCACTATTGATAGACTTGGTCCATAATACCAACAGGTAATGTGTATTTCAGCAAGGTGGCTGTACATGTGACAACTTTGAGCAGAGAGCACTAGTAGAGAAGAAAGTACATATTGCATGCAATATTTTGATGGACTGTCTCACTGGTTTTCCAACAAATGCAAAGAACTAGGATATTTTATAAATAGAACTTTTGAATTATATAATCATTTTGAATAACCTTTTAAAGCTATTATAAGTTAATTAGGGCTTGTTTTGTGGGTGATGTAACAATTCAAACATGAAAGTCATTTTTGCTCTCACTTCATAAAACCCCACTGTCTATAGGATGTCAGATCTAAGCAAATCAACCGGTCAAGCTGTTTTGATCTAAATGAGCATCATTGAGAAAGCTAATCTATAAATAGTGGCTGTCAGGTAGAGAGATAACTATAAATTTCAGTATGAAATGAAAGTGACGTATTACTTATAAATTAACAGCACAGCAAAAGTAAAATTTCACTCCTAGTTTGTAGTACACAAATTTCACTCCTAGTTTGTAGTACACAAATTTCATCCTAGTTTGTAGTACACAAATTTCATCCTAGTTTGTAGTACACAAATTTCATCCTAGTTTGTAGTACACAAATTTCATCCTAGTTTGTAGTACACAAATTTAGTTTGTAGTACACAAATTTCACTCCTAGATTGTAGTACACAAATTTCACTCCTAGATTGTAGTACACAAATTTCATCCTAGTTTGTAGTACACAAATTTCACTCCTAGTTTGTAGTACACAAATTTCATCCTAGTTTGTAGTACACAAATTTCACTCCTAGTTTGTAGTATGCAAATTTAGTTTGTAGTACACAAATTTCACTCCTAGTTTGTAGTATGCAAATTTCACTCCTAGTTTGTTGTGACAGGTTCTGACCAAATTCTGTGTCATGAACTCTTGGCACCAGTCTGCAACTTTGAATTCGAATGCAGTTCCTTTGTCAGGGCATTTCCCTACACGCATCTGTATCCAGATAACAGAGTGCGGGTAACTTTAGAACAATAGGTGATAGAGCCTAAAGCAGAAGGGTGTAATAGGGTCTGGGCACTTTTAGGGTCCGTGGTTTACGACCGTGTCAGCGCGGCGTGGCTGACCCTTTCTACGGCCACTACACGCACAGCTGGACCACCCAAGCACTACGTGCATACATGACGGTTCTCTGTCCGAATCCACAAGTCGTTATAAACCAGGTATGAATGTTAATCGGCATTGCTGCGAGGAAAACCGCATGAACGTTATTCAGCGGCGTCGATTATTCCGCAGGTCAATCAGCCAATCAGTCGATAAGCCGAACCCGTTGTGCCGATAACCAGCGTGTATTGAGCAAGGTAAACACATCGATTTCTTAAATTACTACTTACATTTTATTTAAGTTATCATTGTGTGAATGTGCGAAATTGTTAATGTAGAAATTATATATTTACTGCAACCTTCTCTAGACACATGGCTTGGTAACAGTACGGCTAAGCTAGAAACATTACATTCTTTACATTAATTGTCGAATTGTGAGACAATGGTTTATAAAGCTAATTAACGGAATTGTAACCACAGAACGTTGGTGCACGTTCACATGATTCTTTTTATGTAAAGATTCTTTTGATGTAAACACTGCGTATAACTGCGTTTATACTTGTAACGCGTATGTGCGTGATTTTAATTCATATTTACTTTCATTGTAAAATCTAAATGTTCTTTGAACGATTAAATTCTCTTGCGTGTGTAAACGTTGCATTTTAATTGTAACACGCATGAGCGTGATGTTGATTGTATCTTCATTATTACATTTAAACTATTGAATGTGAAGATACAGAACGGTCATTTGTAAAACAAGCTACGCTATTATCAAAAGCCACTTGTGTAGATTGCGAATCAGTAGGAACTGTCGCTCATAAGAATTATTGTATTTTCAGAGCGGGTTCGAGGTTGTATCGTTGGGTTTGAGATTTCATAATCTCTGCGTCCTGAGATCTCTAGAGGAGTCTGGGACTGGTCCGTTTAAGTTCTGCTGAACTTGATGTGAGAATCGGGCACTGATGTTATGGATCGTCGCTGAAGCCACAACTCATGCTAGTTGGGTGCGAGTGTTGCCATAGCTGATGATAGAGTGTCGTCATAGCAGTGGGAAGTTGCAAGTTGAGTAATGACAATAAACTGGAATCACTAATCAGTAATTGACATTGAAACTATTCGCAGAGCTGATAATACGTAGTCTTGTTAGACCGAACATTTGATTCAATTTTTGTTATTTGTAAATCTTTTATTAAATCTTATATTTGTTAATCAATTACGTAGTCGACTAAATCATTTGCGAGAAAGACCAAATTAGGGCTGGGTGGGGGCGAGCATTAAGAGTGTGATGTATGCAAGTATGATTAGTCGTAATTGATTAATGTGTCCCAGTCCGTGCAATTGTCACACAGGTTTATCTGTCTCTAAATTTCGTGTCTTACTACGAGATTAAGTTTAGTCAGACTGAAGGATAGATCTGGGCAGCCAGTCTGTTTCAGAATAAATGAGGAGATTTAATTAATCTAATCCTGGAATTTAATTAATCTAAATCTTAATTCTGGAGCAGGGTCTCTAAATAAATGCTGGCATGTAACATTTGTAGTACATACATTTCACTCCTAGTTTGTAGTACACACATTTCACTCCTAGTTTGTAGTACACACATTTCACTCCTAGTTTGTAGTACACACATTTCACTCCTAGTTTGTAGTACACAATAAATTGTGATGTTTTACCCACTGATTCGACAAGGGAGTATATTACACCTCATTTTCTTTACAAATCAATTTAAAATTATTCATTCATATAAATTTAAGTCATATAAAATTTAGCCTTGGGTTCCATTGACAAGTTAAAAACAGAATTTACCAGATGTCAAATTAGTTTAATGTCATCAATGTTGGCCTGTGTAATGCAGACATTACTTATTGTTGAACAATGTTGGTCCAAGGAAATCCACATATCTTAGAACTAGTGCTATGAGACACAAAACCAAATTATTTACAACTCAAAGAGTTATATATTTCATATAGCTTTTGACTTATGTACATTGACTATAATTATTTCTCTGAAGCTCCATTCTCATGTCTAGAATGAATTATATCTATGAACTTGATTTTATATATATGTTAATGTGACTATGCTAGGATCAATTAAAGGATTACCTAGTGGTAATCAAACATTGGTGTGAAGTGATGTAAATGCCAAAGCTCTTGAATAGATTAATGCGTTGTATATTTGATTGCTGATTTAATAAATTTTTTGACCTTCTTACACATATTGAGAACTTTATATTGGAGAGTTAGTGGGTGGATGGGGACTCAATAATAGGTTAAAGTTGGATTTATATTTTCTGTTGGTAAGACATTTTCCACAAAAGGAAATTTTGTGTGATGGTAAATGTTTTTCACCAGTGCGAGTTTGCATCTGTAGCATTAAATGAGATTGAATGAGAACACTTTGCTGCACTGTTCACATTTATATGGATTTTCACCAGTATGAGTGCACAAGTGTACACCTAAGTGAGAACTACATTAGAACATTTTGTTGCATTGTTCACATTTATATGGTTTTCCACCAGTATGAGTTAGCAAGTGTACTTTTATGTTTATATCTGTACTCCTTACTTCAATAGTCACATTTAAATGGGTTTTTTTTTACCAGCTTGAGTTAACAAGTGTACTTTTAAGCAACGTTTATATGAGAAATCCTTGCTGCATTGGTCACATTTATATGGTTTTTCACCAGTATGAGTCTGCAAATGTACAATTAAACCATTCAGTGTCAGGCAGAAATGCGTCAGTTGAAGCCACTGTGTCAGGCTATTTTGACGCTTACTGATAATTGAATGGGTCGTTGTACTAAAATTAAAAGCGACTGTAATTATCAATAGATTGTAAAAATTTAAATTACTACCTCTTTTAGACATACAGTTGAACCCACTCATCTCGGCATCGGTTAACCCGCCAACCCTAGTAAGTCGACGTTAAGTGGAACTGCCAAATTCCCTCTTTGTCTTAGCATTTTCTCATCGGTTACATCGATTCTTTTATGTCGCAGAACCCTAGTATCTCTGGCACAAAAAGGGGCCAAAATTGCCACTTAAGCTGGTTATCTTGACCCCTGTGGTGACTAATCACTAACAATAAATGACCATGTCTTGTTAAAACGCTGCAGCTTAAACTGAAGAAGGGCATTGTTTTCTTCATTGGGCGCGATATTTACCATGGGCAAAATAGGCACACTGTTGCCCTTCAACTGGCTCAGAACCTCTTTTATGTTATTTAGCCCACTTTTGAAGTAACCCCTTGAAGGATACTTTCAGAGGCTCTCTTTAGCCCCCTCCCCCCCCCACTGATGGAAAGTGGTTGAGGGTGTGCGCCTAATATAAGTGTGACCTGTTTCACCCCCTTCCTCCTGCCCTCCACCTTAGACACATAGGGAGGCTGTGGGGATCCCCCAGAATCAAATCAAGACCAAGAACATCGTGAAGATGAAAGGTCTATTCACTCACACACACACACAAAATGACTTGCTAATTTAATTTTGATACTGGTTAGCTTTTTTGTAAAAACGAACTACACGTACACCCATCCGATTTTTTTGATTTTGTGAGCAATCTTTGTGTTTGCAATGTTGGAGAATACATGTATCAAGAATCGACGGTGTACCAAATTCCATCTTTGTTAGCATTTTCTCATCAGTTATGTCGATTCTTTTATGTTGCCGAACACTAATACAATGTCTCTTTGTTTGTTTCTTTCTTTCTTTGTACTGTAAATGTATCTGGAGCACAAAGAGGGCCCGAATCACCACTTATTATTTTTAATTTATTAGAAATAATAATAAAAATGTTTCTTATATTTTTGTTGAACTAGCAAACGTTTTCATCGTTTTTTTTTTTACAAGTCTACTAAAAAAATTAAAAGCAAGTATAATTTTAAAAAGATTTTCAAAGAAAGTATAATAGACATACTAAGGAATTTTTAAAGTATTTATTTAAATTTATTTCCAATTCAAAAACAAGTTTTCTTATCTTTTTGTTGAATTTGTGAACATTTTCACTGTTTGTATTTTTACAAGTCTACTAAAAAATAAAAAGGAAGTATAATTAGTGTACTTCTAAAAAGATTTTCAAAATAAGTATTATGGGGAATATTTTTAAAGAATTTATTCAAATTTAATTACTGAATGTATATTATGGTTATTATTTCAAATTCAAAAATAAATCTTCACATTTATGTTTTTCACCAGTATGAGTATTAAAGTGTATTCTTAAAGAATTTTTTTCTCTGAATGCCTTGTTGCATACTTCACATTTATATAGTTTTTCACCAGTATGAGTCCTCAAGTGCACTTTTAAAGACTTTTTGAATCTGAATGCCTCACAGCAGAGTTCATATTTATGTGGTTTTTCACCAGTATGACTCCGCAAGTGAGAACTTAAACTATGTTTCCGTGAGAAATCTTTGCTGCATAGTTCACATTTATATGGCTTTTCACCAGTATGAATTCGCAAGTGCGTTTTTTTAAGTTATGTTTATATGTAAACACCTTGCTGCATTGGGCACATTTATATGGTTCTTCACCAGTACGAGTTCGTAAGTGTACTTTTAAGCCACGACTACATGAGAAATGCTTGCTGCCTTGGTCACATTTATATGGTTTTTCACCAGTATGAGTCTGCAAGTGCTTTTTAAAATCCTTTTTTTCTCTGAATGCTTTGCTGCATTCTTCACATTTATATGGAATTTCAACAGAATGGATATCAAAGTGTATTCTTAAAGAATTTCTTTCTCTGAATGCCTTGCTGCATATTACACATTTATATGGTTTTTCACCAGTATGAATCCTCAAATGTACTTTTAAATGTTCTCTCACTCTGAATGCCTTACTGCATATTTCACATTTATACGCTTTTTCACCAGTATGAATCCCCAAATGTACTTTTAAATTGTATTTCAATTTGAATGTCTTGCAACAGTGTTCACATTTATGTGGTTTTTCACCAATTGACCAGTAACCTTGCATAATGCATTTTTATAAAGTTATATACTAACCAGTGGCCTTGAATAATACATTATTATAATGTTATACACTAACAACTGGCTATTGTATAATACATTATTATAAAGTTATACACTAACACGTGGCCTTGTATAAAACATTATTATAAAGTCCCCACAGATTACCTGCGAGAATATGATGTTCTAGTTGTGTGCAAAGATTTGTTTTGTGGCTCTCTTGCTAATGAAAATGTTTGGGGTTTTTTGCCTGTAAACAACTAGCAATATCACATGTCTTTGCCTGTAAAGAACTAGCTATATCACATCTCTTTGCCTGTAAAGAACTAGCTATATCACATCTCTTTGCTTGTAAAGAACTAGCAAAACCGGATCTCTTTGCTTGTACACAACTAGCAATATAACATATCTTTGCCTGTGTTGTATGATGGGAAATTTTCCTTCTTGGATTTCAAGAAATAACTTTTATTTTTTGTTTTCTCATGTATGTTGTATGATGGGGAATTTTCCCATCTATTTTATATAAATTTTCATTGTTGCATTTAAATTGAATTATTGTAATTTGAATGAGTGCGTTTTGCGTCAGTGAGGTCCTGAACGAACTGTGCATTGGGGTAGATTTACTGACCGATGTTTGATGTTTGCGGCATATAGATGATCGAGTGCTTGTTGTTTAAGCTGCATGCTCAATGGCCCATAAGCTAGCTAGAGATTAATTTTGCGGCACGTGTGTGTATGTGTTTGGTATACAATGGAAGCGTTGTTAGCTAAGCGTTTAGAAGTCGTTAAAAAGGCATAATCTATGAAAGCAAACCCTTGGCTGCATAAGGTAAAACGTCTTTGTATTGTATGAATGGTTAGGTTTTATTAGGATGTTATATGCCATGTTTTATTTTGAACATGTTAACATTTCTTTCTTTCAGAGGCTTATGCCAAACTTAGTATTTATTAATAGAACAATCGACTGGATATTTAGGCTTTGCACTTGTTTATGTTTCAGGGTTTTTGTTTTGTCTTCTGAGCTTTATGGCTGATTGTTTGTAGCTGCCTATTTTTGACTGCATTGGTGGCTGGTATAAACTGTCTCTGTTTAATATTTGTCCCTGGCTTGATTGGGACGTTCTGAGCCATTGACTGTGTCATATTCATGTCTACAATACTGTGACGTCATTCCAGGCATACGTTAAGTGCCCATCCAGAAAGTGACTACAGTGTAGCGAACTGGCTTAGGATGAACTTGTTTTTCTAAATCTTGTTAATTTTTCTTTTATTAAATTTCTTGATATTATTTTAAACGCGTATTTGTTAGTGAAGTAATTTCTATCGTCTGTTTTTGTATAATCTAATGATTACGTCTTGTCCTCTGTTCGCCTATTTATAATCGTTATATAACAGTTGCAGATATACATATCTAACCAATGACCTATACTCTGCACCGGCACTTGTAGATTTCTTGTATTATAACTAACTACACATATTTGATATAATTCGTTATTACAAAGTCACTCCAGGGTATAGAAGCGACAGCCTGTAAACAACTAACAATATCACATCTCTTTGCCTGTAAACAACTAGCAATATCACATCTCTTTGCCTGTAAAGAACTAGCATTATCACATCTCTTTGCTTGTAAACAACTAACAATATCACATCTCTTTGCCTGTAAAGAACTAGCTATATCACATGTCTTTGCTCTTAAAGAACTAGCTATATCACATATCTTTGCTCTTAAAGAACTAGCTATATCACATCTCTTTGCTCTTAAAGAACTAGCTATATCACATCTCTTTGCTCTTAAAGAACTAGCTATATCACATATCTTTGCTCTTAAAGAACTAGCTATATCACATATCTTTGCTCTTAAAGAACTAGCTATATCACTTGTCTTTGCTCTTAAAGAACTAGCTATATCACATGTCTTTGCTCTTAAAGAACTAGCTATATCACATCTCTTTGCCTGTAAAGAACTAGATATATCACACCTCTTTGCTTGTAAAGAACTACCTATATCACACCTCTTTGCCTGTAAAGAACTAGCTATATCACATATCTTTGCCTGTAAAAATTAGCTACATCGGATCTCTTTGCCTGTAAACAATTAGCAATATCAGATCTTTTTGCCTGTAAAAATTAGCTACATCGGATCTCTTTGCCTGTAAACAATTAGCAATATCAGATCTTTTTGCCTGTAAAAATTAGCTACATCGGATCTCTTTGCCTGTAAACAATTAGCTATATCACATCTCTTTGCCTGTAAACACCTAACTATATCACATTTATTTGTCTGTAAAAGCTAGCTATATCACATCTCTTTGCCTGTAAACACCTAACTATATCACATTTATTTGTCTGTAAAAGCTAGCTATATCACATCTCTTTGCCTGTAAACACCTAACTATATCACATTTATTTGTCTGTAAAAGCTAGCTATATCATATCTCTTTGCCTGTAAACACCTAACTATATCACATTTATTTGTCTGTAAAAGCTAGCTATATCACATCTCTTTGCCTGTAAACACCTAACTATATCACATTTATTTGTCTGTAAAAGCTAGCTATATCACATCTCTTTGCTTGTAAACAACTAGCTACATCACATCTATTTGACTGTAAAGAACTAGCTACGTCGCATCTCTTTGCCTGCAAAACATCTATATCATATCTCTTTGCCTGTAAAGAAAGGTATTACAATGGTCAATATGTACCTGTAAAAAAAAATTGAGATATTATATCGTTTTGCCTGATATGGTTCACACTTTGCCTGCATATGAATTATGCTTTGATGATTCTTGTAATCTTTAAATGAATTGTGCTTTGAAGATTCTTGTAATCTTTAAATGAATTGTGCTTTGAGGATTCTTGTAATTTGTAAATGAATGTAAATGAATTGTGCTTTGAAGATTCTTGTAATCTGTAGATGAATTGTGCCTTATGTGATCTTATGGTCAAGAAACTATTCTATATTCGTCCCTTGCTCTTGTACATAATGGTGTTATTTATTGTATATTTACTGTAAATTGTTATTTACTATAAATAAATCTGGCTACATTAGTTCTCATGTACATAATGTTCCTATATTATTATTTACTGTAAATAAATCTGGCTGAGTTCTCCTTACAAGCATTGGATAGTGTAAAATATTTTCTCCATTGAGATTCCCCTCATTGTAATAGTACTCAGGGGTTTTCATAACTGTATTAAATATGTTTAGCTATGTTGCCTTTTCCTGTATAGGAATATTTCATTCTTATAACTATATACGGGTTCACCTTACCTGTACAAGAAATGATGTAATTTGATATAACCATTAGGGTTCTCCTTACCTGTACAAGAAATGATGTAATTTGATATAACCATTAGGGTTCTCCTTACCTGTACAAGAAATGATGTAATTTGATATAACCATTAGGGTTCTCCTTACCTGTACAAGAAATGATGTAATTTGATATAACCATTAGGGTTCTCCTTACCTGTACAAGAAATGATGTAATTTGATATAACCATTAGGGTTCTCCTTACCTGTACAAGAAATGATGTAATTTGATATAACCATTAGGGTTCTCCTTACCTGTACAAGAAATGATGTAATTTGATATAACCATTAGGGTTCTCCTTACCTGTACAAGAAATGATGTAATTTGATATAACCATTAGGGTTCTCCTTACCTGTACAAGAAATGTCACTTATTTAATTTCTTACCCTTGCTGGAATGGCGGTGGTTGACCCGAAACATAGTAGTTTGAGTCGACCTCGATTCCGGTTAACATCTGGAAGATGTGCATGTAACTTTGTTTCAGAATTAACATATATGTTATCATCAGAATCAAGGCCATTGTCAGTAACGCGCACCACAACGACTTCATTTCTGGCGGAGACAAAGAACAAGAACATATGTCAACTGCTTCTCGATCACGTGCGTACTTTTATTTGATTGAAATAAACATCGTTATTAACTTCTCTATCACGTGCGTACTTTTATTTGATTGAAATAAACATCGTTATTAACTTCTCGATCACGTGCGTACTTTTATTTGATTGAAATAAACATCGTTATTAACTTCTCTATCACGTGCGTACTTTTATTTGATTGAAATAAACATCGTTATTAACTTCTCTATCACGTGCGTACTTTTATTTGATTGAAATAAACATCGTTATTAACTTCTCTATCACGTGCGTACTTTTATTTGATTGAAATAAACATCGTTATTAACTTCTCTATCACGTGCGTACTTTTATTTGATTGAAATAAACATCGTTATTAACTTCTCTATCACGTGCGTACTTTTATTTGAATGAAATAAACATCGTTATTAACTTCTCTATCACGTGCGTACTTTTATTTGATTGAAATAAATATCGTTATTAACTATCTGCACACGTTACCCATTTGAACAGTGGCTTTTTGTAATTTATTTTCTATGTTAAGAAATAGTTAAACAAATAGCATTGGAAGAAATGAGAATGAAAAACACATAAAGAACGATCTGAGATTAACTCCCTTTTCAAAATCCACCCACTGACGTCACCAAGCAATGCTTCAAAACTTAGAGATGGACTGGCTGTTAATGAAGACATTTTAAAGTAGCTAAATCTATGTATAATAACTTTTAAAGTAGCTAAGTCTATGTATAAAGACATTTTAAAATAGCTAAGTCTATGTATAAAGACATTTTAAAATAGCTAAGTCTATGTATTAAGACATTTTAAAATAGCTAAGTCTATGTATAAAGACATTTTAAAATAGCTAAGTCTATGTATAAAGACATTTTAAAATAGCTAAGTCTATGTATAAAGACATTTTAAAATAACTAAGTCTATGTAAAAAGACATTTTAAAGTAGCTAAATCTATGTATAATAACATTTAAAGTAGCTAAGTCTATATATTAATACATTTTAAAGTAACATTCTATATATAAAGACATTTTAAAATAGCTAAGTCTATGTATAAAGTCATTTTAAAGTAGATAAGTCTATGTATAGAGACTTCTATTGTTTTATTTGTACTGCACTCATACATCAGTAATATGCAATTTAACGTATCATACTCACTATTAGAACAGTATCGTACTCACTATTAGAACAGTACTGTTAAATTTAACGTATCATACTCACTATTAGAACAGTACTGTTAAATTTAATGTATCATACTCACTATTAGAACAGTACTGTTAAATTTAACGTATCACACTCACTATTAGAACAGTACTGTTAAATTTAATGTATCATACTCACTATTAGAACAGTACTGTTAAATTCAATGTATCATACTCACTATTAGAACAGTACTGTTAAATTTAATGTATCACACTCACTGTTAGAACAGTACTGTTAAATTTAATGTATCACACTCACTATTAAAACAGTACTGTTAAATTTAATGTATCATACTCACTATTAGAACAGTACTGTTAAATTTAATGTATCACACTCACTATTAGAACAGTACTGTTAAATTTAATGTATCATACTCACTATTAGAACAGTACTGTTAAATTTAATGTATCATACTCACTATTAGAACAGTACTGTTAAATTTTACGACTCGTACTCACTCATATAGCTATAAAGTTAAATTTAAAGTGTTATTCTCACTAATATATCAGTGTTGTTAAGTTTTACGAGTCGTGCTCACTCATACATCAGTAATATGAAATTTAAAGTATCGTACTCACTAATAGATCAGTATTGTTAAATTTTACGAGTCATGCTCACTCATAGAGCTATAATGTGAAATGTATCAAGTCGTACTCACTATCAGATCAGTACTATTAAATTTAACGAGTCGTACTCACTGAAACATCTCACAGGTATAGCATGCATCATTTTACACACGTTTTTTCAGTTATCAATGACCTGCAACGAAACACAAGTTAATTAATGTCTACCAATAAATCTCAAGTTAATAATGTCTACCAATAAATCTCAAGTTAATAATGTCTACCAATAAATCTCAAGTTAATAATGTCTACCAATGAATCACATGTTAGAAAAAATCTAACAGACATATGAAATTTGTAGAAAAAATCTAACAAGGAAAATGAAATATGTAGAAAAGATACTATAGTTGAATATAGCTCTGAGCAGTTACGATCGCATGTCTTTCGAGGTGATTAGCACTCGCTCTTTGGTGAGATTATCATTTATGGCACATTATTTTATTTTTCTTATTTCTTTTAATTTCATTACTCAGTCAATTCATATTTTGCAAGTTTTCGGTTTGAAACTTTCATTTTAGGCCGAACGGTAATCGCTCTAGGTAACTCTGTTGATGTCAGAACGAATGTGAAATCTACAAGTTGTGAAAGCTTTTATCGTATTAAATGAAATCATATTTCATTATTCTTTAAGTAAATGTAAATACAACATCATTTGAAAAAAAAACCACTATGCAATATTACGACATAATGCCACAATTGTGTGCTTACTTGGTTTTTATATATGACAATAACTTTTATTTTGTTTTGCATATATAGTTTACTTTATAAATAAATATGAAATAGCACTTATTTGTTTGCATATATAGTTTTTTTTTAAATATGAAAATATCATTTATTTGTTTTGCATAATGAGTCAGATGAGCAAAACTGAAAGAGTAAGCAGGAACAACAAGGCAGGAATCTACACGTGACATTTAAAATTGAAAATCTTGGAAATATACGACAAATTGCACTTTACATTAATGTTCAACAATTAGTGGAAACACGACACACTGCATTTTACATGTATGTTCAACATTTAATGGAAACAGGACACACTGCATTTTACATGTATGTTCAATATTTAGTGGAAACACGACACACTGTATTTTACATATATGTTCAACATTTAGTGGAGAAATACTACACAGTGAATTTTACATGTATGTTCTACAACTTGGAAAAACACTAAATCTTACACGGTACCGAGAGCAAATTGCGATGTAAACATACACATGAGTATTCAAGCACACGTCCATACATACAAACTCGAACATATAATACACACACACACACACACACACACACACACACACACACACACACACACACATACTCACACATACACACAGACACATACATAGACATACACACATACATACACATATACATACACACACAAACACAAACACACACACTCGCACCAATTAATATTAAATATAACACATATTTTGCATATTCAAAGCAGATGTAATACACTTCCCCAGAGTGTAGACTATATTGTGCTAGTCAGTGTGATAGACCATATTTAAATATGCCAGTGTACATTACAGACATTTTAGAAACACTTTTAATGTATGTGTTGTAAATGAGAAGTTACAGTATACCTGTGCACAGTTAAGAATAGATGTAATGCATAAGACTTCTAACAGCTGCCTTAACCGGATGAAGAATTAAAACACTGACATTACATAGTCGTTACGTTAATCAAGATAAGAACTAAAATAACCACATCACGTTGTTGTTATGACAACCGAGTTAAGAATTAAAACACTGACATTATATAATCGTTACGTTAATCAAGATAAGAACTAAAATAACCACATCACGTTGTTGTTACGTTAATCGAGTTAAGAATTAAAACACTCACATTACAGAGTCATTACGCTAACCAAGATAAGAACTAAAATACTCACCCCATGTTGTTTTTAAAAATAAAGGATATTACACGGTTATGACAGGGTCGAGACATTGTAGGATTTTTGAACGATCTAAAATGTCCACATTGTTGCCGGGGAGATTTCTTGTTGAATTGGGGATAAGCACAAGACTTTTGATTGTGTTGGAAGGTGATTGAGAGAAGGAATCATGGTTTGATTCTGTTTGGCATTGTTATTATTCACATCAAGGAGTGACACGCGTGTATTAGCGAGTAATAACATTACGTAATCTGCATCATAAAAAGATTGACGTCATCAAAGAGACAGATCATTCATAGATTCCAGTCTAGTGTATTGCCGAGATTTAAAATGGAAGACAAATACAACACTAGCTACAAAAACATTAACATGCAAAAGTAGAACACCTGCGAAAGAAACAGTTCATACAAAATAATATTTTACACCCCACATCGCATCAGAAATCCAAGATTTAAAAATAACCACAGGACAGAAATAGAAAGAGAACTCCTCAGTCATCAAATCAGTGATGTAATAATAAACATAGATGATGAAGGAAAAATTCATATAACAACTGCGAAAAGACATACTGCATTAGCTCTCAACAAATTTAAAACCATTATCTCACTTTGATCTCTGTCTCCTTCCTGGCTTTTCATACCGCATTGAAAAAACAGCAGCAGATTTTTATTTTATTTTTAAGGTATCATAGTCACAATTCCCCAAATCTCAACACTCCACAGTAGCATTCATACTGCAACTACCCAAATCAACTAATAAGGAAGAAGGACTAATACAAAACTAGAAATTGTACTAACAAATAATAACCCTTCACAAACAATCACTAAAATTAAAAGACTAATGTATTCCGCACTATTCGTAATTCACACCTCTAACCAAACACCCCCCCCAAACACACACACACACACACACACACACACACACACACACCACAAACACACACACACACACACACACACGCACGCACACACAACTATTTTTAAGAGAGGAGGAGAAATCCTCAAATCAACTCCATTTCTCTTTTTTTAAAAAAAAATTGCTGTTAGGACACGCAACACAGGACTGTACAACAGAAACAGTCTGCCCTTACTGCCCAAATCAACACATTTACACAGAGTGCCCATTCCAAAACAAACCAACATATAAGCCATGTATTAGATGCAAAATTTAAAAAAAATAACATAAGCCAAAACATAGACTGCCCTTCAATCTCAAACCACTACTTCCAACTGTTACAAAACAAAACACCTAAAAACCCACTTCTCCATGGAACACAAACACTATCAGCAAAAACATACTTTCGCTCTCACCACACCTTAGCACTCCCTCCTCACCCACTCCAGAGAACCTCCCCCTCAACCTACCAATCGTCAGGATAAAATCATACCTAAAGAAACAAAATCGACCAAATTAAACAAATCAAACACATCCACAGAACAAAATCTTAAACGATTAACAAAAGAATTATCTGAACCTTTACTCACCCTCATCAGTCAAATAACCTCCCACAAATCTCAAGAAAAATACACCCAAAATACACCAACAAACACCACTTCAACTACTCATCTATTTGCTTTGGAAAAATTTGAATTAAAAACACAAAATTTCACAACATCAACCACACAATTGACACCAAAGACATTTCAAAGCAGAATAAAAAACAATAACAGCACACAAGAACACCAATCAAATAAAAATAAAAGAACAGATGAGGTCTGTACACCAAATAGGAACCACAAACTATGAAACCACAATCACATCACACTCACTCTCACTATCACACAAACAATCAAATACAACTAAGAAATCCAAAAAAAAAACAACAAAATCTACAAAATAGAAAGAAATTATCACACTCAAAAAAACACCAACATTAAGACAAGGGAGGGAAATCAGTAATCATTCCTACACCATTTATCCCAATTACCTCCCTGAAAAAATCTAGAAAAACACAACCATAACACACAAACAAACTAGGTTGTAACGTTAAATTTATGAAACTCGTTTGTAAAGTTACATTTATGAAACTCGTTTGCAACGTTACAATTATGAAACTTGTTTATAACGTTACACGTTACATTTATGAAACTTGTTTGTAACGTAAAGAAGAACACATTAAGTTCAAAGTAATACAACTTACGTTTACATTTATGAAACATGTTTGTAACGTTACACGTTACATTTATGAAACTTGTTTGTAACGTTACACGTTACATTTATGAAACTTGTTTGTAACGTTACACGTTACATTTATGAAACTTGTTTGTAACGTTACACGTTACATTTGTGAAACTTGTTTGTAACGTTACACGTTACATTTATGAAACTTGTTTGTAACGTTACACGTTACATTTATGAAACTCGTTTGTAACGTTACACGTTACAATTATGAAACTTGTTTGTAACGTAAAGAAGAACACATTAAGTTCAAAGTAATACCACTTACGTTTACATTTATGAAACTTGTTTGTAACGTTAATAAGAACGCATTAAGTTCAAGGTTGTTAAAGAGGTAATGAGTAGTTATCCACTATGCTGAAACTTGTTTGTAACGTTAATAAGAACGCATTAAGTTCAAGGTTGTTAAAGAGGTAATGAGTAGTTATCCACTATGCTGCTGCGGTAGTGGCATTACGATTACAATTATTACTGGTCAATCAAATCACAATACAACTATTGCATACAATACAGTGTTGCACTGCCATTCAACATGGTAGACAAGAGTTATAAGACATGCAATGAATAATTAAAGTTAATGCATGCAAAAATCAATAAAACCAACAGCTTCACGCAAATTCTGCACTCTATTTGTATTTTTAACTTTGAATTTTGGCAAGTTAACGTTGGGTTTCCTTTTGACAAGAAAATATGAATAATGTGACTAGTGTAAAGTTTGAATTTTGGCAAGTTAACTTTGGGCTTCCTTTTGACAAGAAAATATGAATAATGTGACTAGTGTAAAGTTTGAATTTTGGAAAGTTAACTTTGGGCTTCCTTTTGACAAGAAAATATGAATAAAGTGACTAGTGAAAAGTTCAATTTTAAAAATTGATTGTTCAGTTACAAAATTTGATAGTTCAATCCACACAAGACCTCCAAATATGTGATGTTTTGTCAGGGTGTGGGCAAGATATTAATTCTCTGCAACTCTGTACCACTCGTAACCTGCGGTAACTCCTCAAAACAGACCTTCCGGCTTATAAAGATGGAAGATAGTGCAGAATAGGAGAGTGATAGTTCTAGAGATAGCTTGAACCCCCAGACAGGATAGTAAATATTACAGGTGACAATTCCGACATATATCATAGAAGTAATTCACACAAAAAAGGAGTGGTCTAGGTGTCAATAATAATTGTATTCAATAAGAAATCATATATAACATTGTGGTTAACAGTTACAATTTATACAGGTATATATTTTAAAGTCTAGATAAAGTCACACAACAATAGACCGACCCCTTCGAGGTAGACCACGTGACGTCAGTACGAAATGACTGAGACGGACGTGTGAGAATGGCATCTATAAAAACGGGTGAGGGTGCCTAGTAAGACCGCCTGTTGATATTCATTAGGGTGTAGATGAGAGACTGATGAAAGTGCCGGGTAGATTTGAACTATCTATAGGTACGCAAGAAGGGTGTAGGGTGGCACGAGTGCCAGAAAGAGATCAAGGTTTCGTTCGACAGGGTGGCACTTGAAACGAAGCTAGCCATCAATTGGATCTCGAATTACTCTTTCAGAAAGCACCATTTTAAATTCAATACTGGAGGACATCTTTACTAAATTGCTACAAGAGAACGTTGCTCCATGGAGGGCGCACTTTGATTATTGACCGTTGGTATGCTAATTGGCTACCAGCTAGAGGTTAGAATGATAATTTAGAAATATTTGTTACAATATATATTTTCTAATATAAGTGGCTGGTAGTTGGAAAACATACAAATCATGGTCTCTTACTATCAAAGCCAACCAACAACAAGAGGATATAGAAAACGAATGTATGAACACTGGCTCAAACACCATCCAGATGATATGATCAGTGAACAGCGGCTCCTGGACCAGAAGAGAGCGATACTACAAAATAGGCTTCTTACAGTCCTAGAAATTCAAGAGATAGAACAGTAACAAGCGAACACTACAACCCGATACACTGACACTAAAGACAATGAAAAATTCGCAGCCTCACAACAGTCAATTCCACTTGACAACCTCGCTGGGGAAATTCCATGCGACTTCACTGAAGAACAGCAACGCTTGTTTGAAGACATAAAAAGCTTCATGGACAAAAATAAGTCACGTGAAGGCAGAACCCCAACAAGAAGGCTGCAAAACAACAAAGCTCTAAGGACAGCAATTGAGAATGTAAATGAAGTACTAAAACGTATCCCCACAAAAGATATCACAGAAACCAACAGTTTAAGATCTTTTCATATATTCATATGTATCATCACATCTTTTCTGCCTCTCATTTCATGATACTAAAGTTATGCGCTTCTGCCCTGTTGTATGATGGGAAATTTTCCCATATATTTTATATACATTTTTATTGTCGCATTTAAATCGAACATTATTGTAATTTCAATGACGTGTGCGTATTGCGTCAGTGAGGTCCTGAAAAATGAGTGTGCATGGGGGTAGATTTATTTACCTGTGTTTGATGTTTGCTGCAGATAGGTGATGAGTGTTTGTTGTTTAAGCTGCATGATCAATGGCCCAATAAACTAGCTATAGATTATTTTTGCGGCACATGTGTGTGTGTGTTTTGCTATGCAATGGAAAGCATTGTTAGCTAGATCAGAGTGTGCGTTTAGAAGTCGTTAGAAAGGCATAATCCGTATTAGCGCTAAGCAATTGGTCAGATCGAAAGCATGTCTAATAGACTCAGTTGCGATCCCAAGGGTGATAAAAGTCCCATAGTTAAAATTGTATCGTCACGAGTTCCTGAAAATTATCTGAGGGTGGCAACTGGAATTGCAGTCCCTCCCGACCATGGATTGTATATGAGAGCAAAACCTTGGCTGCATAAGGTAAAACGTCTTTGTATTGCATGAATGGTTAGGTTTTATTAGGATGTTTTATGCTATGTTTTATTTTGAACATATTAATACTTCTTTCTTTCAGAGGGTTATGCCAAACTTAGTATTTATTACTAGAGCAATTGACTGGACATTTAGGCTTTGCAATTGTTTATGTTTCAGGGTTTTTGTTTTGTCTTCTGAGCTTTATGGCTGATTGTTTGTAGCTGCCTATTTTTGACTGCCTTGGTGGCTGGTATAAACTGTCTCTGTTGTCCCTGGCTTGATTGGGACGTTCTGATCTATTATCACGTCAGTGAATGTGACTACAGTGTAGCAAACTGGCTTAGGACAAACTTATTTTTCTAAATCTTGTTAATTTTTCATTTATTAAATTTCTTGTTATTATTTTAAACGCGTATTTGTTAGTGTTTTTCTATCGTTGTTTTTCGTAGTCCAAAGTGATAATATAATGATTATGTCTTGTCCTCTATTTCTAATTATAATCGTTAAATATATATTCATAAACATTGATTCTCAGCTGAGATCTATGTTGGGGGCGGAGCCAACGTAGCGACGTACCAGTATGGCCTAACAGTTGCAGATGTACATATCTAACCAGTGACCCATACTCTGCGTCGGCACTTGTAGATGTCTTGTATCATAACTAACTACACATATTTGATATATTTCATTATTACAAAGTCAGCCAGGATATAGCGGCGACAAATATAAACTTGTAATCACCCCTAATTATTTTGCAACTTTGATGATTGCCTTTGATCTAATTTTATCAGATATCAACTGTATTGACGTCACTACTATGACATATGAGATCATAGACCAACATACTGACTACTTAATACCATTTACTAAGAACCTTTGTTTTGATTGTTTTCAATAGACCTGTTGATCAGATCTACTTCTGCACTATTTTCGTAACTCTTTGTCCACTATTAATAGATTTACTTGTGTACTCTTTCTCTTCGTAACTCTCTGTCCTCTATTAATAGATCTGTTTGTGCACTTTTTCTATTCATACCTCTTTGACCTCTATTAATATATCTATTTGTGCATTCATTCTCTTCGTAACACTTTGTATTCTATTAATAGATCTATTGTGCACTCTTTCTGTTTGTACTCTGTCCTCTATTTTGTGCACTCCTTCTCTTTGAACTCTTTGCCTCGTAAGCAAACAGACCACGCGGAGTGTTCTGAATCAAGCCAAGTGTAGGTACCAGTAGATCTACAAAGGATCTAGTGTCCAAACTGTCACGACTGAAAATTGTAGCAAGTTAATGATACAATTTTTAAAGAATAATATTGCAAGCAAATCAATTGAATATTTACATTATACAAAGTACTTGCAGTAAACGAACTTTGCTTGTAAAGAACGTTTGCCTTGTTTCCACCGGCACCTAAAAGTATACCGTCTTTAAAATGAATTTGAAATAGAAAGTACCTGTGATTTTCTTCGTGTTCTTAGTCATCATAACACTTTACATGATAAAGTCAAAGGTAAGCTCATTAGTTTAAGATATTATTAATGCACTCTTCTTGTGATAGATTTGAGAACCGTATCTTGTTTACACGACAGGACCTGAAAATAATATTAATTTTTAAAGGTGTAAAATAATTTACCGGTATTTATTACTGACTTCAGCATATGTATATATTTCAAATTATCGTTGATAAAAAACTATTTCGAGAATCGCGAAAGAAAACCAAATATTCCATTCTTGGTGGGGAAAGCTGTTCAAAAGAATATAAAGGAAGGAACACTAATCAAATATATCGATACTTCCTTGGCAAGGGACATAGTGTTGAATCGTTAAGTGCATCTATAGTTGAAATTTATAAATAGTAACACGACAAAGTTCTTTTGAACAGCTTTGTCTGCGCTGATCTATGTCAGCTCAATGTATGTCTGCATGTTTACGTGTATAGGCGACAATTACACATTGCAATTAAGTCAATTGATTATAAGGTTAAAGAAAAACACGTAGAGACGTTAAAATTCAAATTAACATAAATGCTCACACCTCCTACTGCATTTAAGCACTTGCAGTTTGAATCTATTATCAGATCTATAATATCATATCTTGTTTAGAAATATTGTGTCTATTGTCTCCCATTCAGTTTGTGCAAAGACAATGCAAAACCAATATAACTTTAGTAGATTTCGTTCCAAACCTGTCATCTATTAATACACAAACAATAAACACATTAGTAGATTGCGTTTCAAAACATCTTAGTAGAATTAATAAGACTTGTCTATGCTGAAACTCATGCTCACAAGACAAGGAGGCAAGTGTTTACATATTCCTTTGCTGTTATCAGGCAATTCTAAAAAATAAAGTCTGGAACATTTGACTTGCCCCCCTAACGCATTTGAAATGGACTAACAAAGTAGTTGGGAGAGATACATAAGATAGTTTCGTGAATAACTTTTAAATTTATTTTGTAATTATTTTGTAATACAAAGTCGTTTTCAACTAAAAAACGGCACCTCTTTTTTTGATACATATATCCATTTTCATTGTTATAAATAATCTAACCAACGTACTGTACCAAATCTTTCACAGAAGTGATAATACATTATAGCAATATTCAAATTAATTTCAATTGCAAACAGTCAATTTTGTGAGGAAATAATATTTATAAAAAGGAGATTCTTCGTAGTGCTAAGTTTCTAAATAAATCGGATTAAAACTTTTATTCTTTTACCGTTATGATCAGACGAACAAGTCATGTGGATTTAAGTAGGATTTATTACTGAAGCATTTATACTTTAATGTTTTTGTTTCAAATTTATTAAGGAATTTGACTTCATTTCTTCATTATCACGTTACAATGGAACTAATCAATTTGTAAACATAAAATAATGACGTAAATATCGCGAACTATTTCTTACATTTTTCAAAGGCGCCAATTTCCGGGGGAAAAGATTCTGTTGTAATTGTTTCTTGATATGATGAGTTTAAGTACTAAATAAGAAAAATAACTTTCGTTTCCCATTCAAAATTCAAATCACATGGTTGCAAAAGAGAGGTGGGTACATTTTCAGAATCATCAATAGCTCTTTCAAAACAATAATGATTTATGATAATCTCGATATATTTTGTTTATAGTTGTGTGTATATTATAAACCCGAGGAAGGGTAGATAAACCTGTGAATTACATTCAAGAAGAGAGATATCGCGATTAGGATTACTATTATATTTTTAAAAATATAGTTAAAGAGATTCTTTGTTTATTACTTAATATTATTTCTGAAGTATAATAACTTAGACCGCTTTATGTTTAGTTGAGAAAAATAGAGTTTCTTTCATGAAGGATGCTAATTTTGTTAATATGGTTTCCACGTTGCGAAGTTGTGTTTTTATACGCTGTTTTGAATAAAATTATTTCCAGATAAGGTAATAATTTAAGTTAATGATGAAAGTATATTGGTGGTAATAAGATAATTATATTGCTTATTTTATGGTTAATCACTTTTTTCTGATAAAATCTTACTTTCTCAGTTTACAACAGGAACATACTTTATACTGATTTCAAACTCCTATCAAGTCAACATTTATATATATATATATTTTTTTTTTATGTGAGCTTTTAGAATGTTGTACACTGTAACATGTGAAATAATTAGATTTAATCTACTTTATTTTTTGCACTTCATGTAACGAAATCGTCTACCTCCCCAGAAAATGAGCAATTTGTGTGTGTGTGTGTGTGTGTGTGTGTGTGTGTGTGTGTGTGTGTGTGTGTGTGTATGTGTGTGTGTGTGTGTGTGTATGCCTCTTTGTAAGGATTTTTATTTGTAATGAGGGAATTTATTTTTTTCAGGATTGGAAACTAAATTTCAGTTCAAATTACCAACCAGGTTTGCCCTTTTCACAAAAAACTGAGCAGGTATGTTCTGCAAAATAATATATAAGTCTGTTATTTTAATCATAGTTTAGATGAATGAGGAAAATGTGAGATGACAGTTTAATTTCTTTATATATGTAGTCTTACAGGTTTACTACGCTCCTTCATTTTGAAAAAAATATTTTCAGAATTGCTATTGGGCATAATTTAAAACTTAAAATAACTTGACACTGCGCTTGTAGTCATAGTTTATTTCCTAATGCTTCATTGTCAATGTACAGATTATACTAAGTATGAAAACCTAACAATAACTTGTTTGAAATAAAATATTATTGACTACAATGAAGAGTGAAGAGATATTGTCATATATACTCTATTAAAAATGTCCTCACAAATATTCTGGAAGTAGAAGAAAATGGAAGGTAATGTAATAAATGAAAATGATACATCTACTTGCAAAATAATAACACAACACAGATAAATTAAACGTGATAGAATTAAAAATCACATTTCGATATTGTTATGATCATCAATTAGATAAACAAACATCCTCTTCCCGTGCCGTGCGCGCGCGCGCGCGCGTGTGTGTGTGTGTGTGTGTGTGTGTGTGTGTGTGTGTGTGTGTGTGCGCGTGCGTGTGTGTGTGTGCTTGAAAGGGTTTCATTTGTAATGAGGGAATTTATTTTTTTCAGAATTGGAATCTAAATTTCAGTAAAAATTACCACCCAGTTCTGCCGTCTTCACAAAAATCTGGCCAGGTATGTTCTGCACAATAATATATAAGTCTGTTATTTTAATCATAGTTGAGATAAATGAGGAAAATGTCAGACGACAACTTTAATTTCTTAATATATATAGTCTTACGATGCTTCTTCATTTAGTAAAAAGAAATTGTTTTCAAAATTGCTATTGGGCTTAATTTAAAACTAAAACAACTTGGCCCTGCACTTTTAGTCATAGTTTATTTCCTAAAGTTTAAGTGTCAATGTACATAATATAATAATTATGAAAAACCTAATATTAACATGAAATATAAAATATTATTGACTACAATGAAGAGTGTAGAGATATTATCAAAAAATCTTTAGCTGTTTAAGAATAGTGTGATATACACCATTAAAACAGTTTTCGAAGAAATATACTGGTTATAGAAGGAAATGGAAGATAATGTAATAAATGAAGATATTGCATCTACGTGCAAAATAATAACACAAAACAAATAAAACATGAAAGAATTAAAAATTACAGTTCGATATGGAGAAGGTAAAATATCATTATAAAGTATTTTCATGGTGGCAGCTTTAAAATAAAATCTTTTCGAATCTAGTTAGTAGATAAGCAAATATTTTGTTCGCTGTGGATTGGATACATTAATCACGTGATTTACACACGCCCATTCTAGGTTTTGCTACAGAAGCTTTGACTCTCGCAGTGAGGGACTGCTACCTTTCTAATTAAATATTTTTCGTTTGGAACAAAACTTCTTGCCTAGATTACATTCTGAACATTCTGGACAAAAACTTCCTCATACGTATTCACACATTAACATCACTCCAACAATGACACAAACATCCTCATACACACCCACACATTAACATCACTCCAACAATGACACAAACATCCTCATACACACCCACACATTAACATCACTCCAACAATGACACAAACATCCTCATACACACCCACACATTAACATCACTCCAACAATGACACAAACATCCTCATACGCATTCACACATTAACATCATTCCAGCAAAGACACAAACATCCTCATACACACCCACACATTAACATCACTCCAACAATGACACAAACATCCTCATACACACCCACACATTAACATCACTCCAGCAATGACACAAACATCCTCATACACATTCACACATTAACATCACTCCAATTTCTTGAAAAATTTCCCAACCACAACTCGCTTCACACATTAATATCACTACGATGCCTGAAAAATTTCCCAACCAGAACTAGCTTCACACATTAATATTACTAAAATGCCTGAAAAATTTCCCAACCAGAACTAGCTTCACACATTAATATTACTAAAATGCCTGAAAAATTTCGCAACCAGAACTAGCTTCACACATTAATATTACTAAAATGCCTGAAAAATCTCCCAACCAGAACTAGCTTCACACATTAATATTACTAAAATGCCTGAAAAATCTCCCAACATCAGCTCGCATCATGGAAAATGTCTACAACGCACTCTCCATACTGTTATCCAAAAGTATAGCAACAACATTCAAGTGGATCACTGTAACATTCCTGGAAATCGAAATACAGACGGAAAGACGTGTGTGTGCGCGTGTGTGGTTGTGTGTGTGTGTGTGTGTGTGTGTGTGTGTGTGTGTGTGTGTACGCGTGCGTGCGTGCGTGTGCAAAATTCGAAATCAAATCCAGTCCACCCTCACACGCCCTAACATGGAGACAAAAAAATCCTTTACGAAATTCAATTGCACACACTAATTACCTCCATATTCAAAAACGAACACATCCACTCATTAGATCCAAATCATTATTCTCTCGCGCGCGCTTAACTGAAAAGTCTAAATATAACATACTACACACACAAACCAAACACCAATCGAAAATATGCAATCATTGCAAAATAGACAGCACCAAAACCTTTCCTTTTACACCAGGGCCACCAGACAACAAATGAAAACAACAGTCATTCATAGAAAAATACCATTCACTTCCCACTCTCTCCTTTCCCCACCGAAAGACAAAAAGACAAATTCATCACCCTAACACTCTTTCTGCAAGAGACAAACACACTAACCTCCTATTTAAAACATATCAACCATACCTCACTCTTCCTCATATTGATACAGATACAAACAACATATTTTGAAACTCAACTGAAGCACGCCCTCAGCCATCACCAAACCCCTCCAAAAAACAAAAAATACCAAATCTTGTCTCATATGCCCCACTCGGGTGACAAATACATATTAATACTTCCAAACAAGAGGAAACTTTACCCACCACCTCGTTATTACTACTTCAAAACAAGAGGAAACTTTACCCACCACTTCGTTATTACTACTTCAAAACAAGAGGCAATCTTTAACCATCACTTCGTTATTACTACTTCAAAACAAGAGGCAATCTGTAATCACCACTTCGTTATTACTACTTCAAAACAAGAGGCAATCTTTAACCACCACTTCGTTATTACTACTTCAAAACAAGAGGCAATCTTTAACCATCACTTCGTTATTACTACTTCAAAACAAGAGGCAATCTTTAACCATCACCATCCACATAAAACAATCCAGTCCATCCTCACACGCCCTAACATGGAGACAAATATATATTAAGATGTTGCAACAATAGGCATACTTTACCTACCCCCACAGTCTATCTGAAATCAAAAGGCAGGCGTTACAGAAAACAACGTCAGTTCTCTAACATCATCAACACACCACATGTGGCTTAGGCACCAAAGCTCTCCAGCAACACCAATGATGAAAGACTAAAATCACTACCACCACCTTCAAGGCAACACCACCCACCCCTCTTGAAAAAGCAGTGAGAAGAGGAAGTTCCCACGGGAGCCAACCAAGACCTAGAACATCCAAGGAAGAAAGGTTTACTATGGGTGAAAATGTTTGCATGGAAATAAACGTGATCTGCGGGGATTTGGAACGATTTTCGTTTTGAGAACAATTTTTGTTGTCGTTGCCATAAGACTGTCACTAGAGAAGCCAAAGCAATAGGATAAATAGTTGTGCTCCCCATCTTTTTCATCATCTACACACTACACGGATTAAGATTGTAAAAGAAGAATATGCAAAGAGAGGCCAGGGATTATCAAAGCAGGGAGATGATAACGAACTACTTCTAGAGAAAGATGAAAAAGACCTTCTACAAGATATTGACCCAGCATTTATCTCGGCAAAAGGAGAGATCTCAGCGTGAAATGGATGACTCCAAATGATTTTAAAGTTACATACGAACACAACAATCTTAGTAATGTATTTCCTGAGTTAATAATCACATTCTTTAGTATGGATAGTGTATTACCAACTTCCAAAGTAATTAAAGTCTACGAGTGCCTCCAAGAATAATCCAAACACTTAAAGAGAAAATGACAAGTCACCTTCATACACCATGACTACATGTGAAGAAGGAATAATAAGACTCAATCATACACCATGTCTACAGGTGAAGAAGGAATAATAAGACTCAATCATACACCATGTCTACAGGTGAAGAAGAAATGATAAGACTCAATCATACACCATGTCTACAGGTGAAGAAGAAATGATAAGACTCAATCATACACCATGTCTACAGGTGAAGAAGAAATGATAAGACTCAATCATACACCATGTCTACAGGTGAAGAAGAAATGATAAGACTCAATCATACACCATGTCTACAGGTGAAGAAGGAATAATAAGACTCAATCATACACCATGTCTACAGGTGAAGAAGGAATAATAAGACTCAATCATACACCATGTCTACAGGTGAAGAAGGAATAATAAGACTCAATCATACACCATGTCTACAGGTGAAGAAGGAATAATAAGACTCAATCATACACCATGTCTACAGGTGAAGAAGAAATGATAAGACTCAATCATACACCATGTCTACAGGTGAAGAAGGAATAATAAGACTCAATCATACACCATGTCTACAGGTGAAGAAGAAACGATAAGACTCAATCATACACCATGTCTACAGGTGAAGAAGAAAGCACTACACAAATAATGTTGAAAATTACACCCAGGACAAAAGTGAACTTTACACTGACGACAACAAATAAGATGAAAGCAGACTTCTCACAGACGCCTACAACAACATCAGAAATTGAAGCAACACAGAAAGCAGAAACGAAATGCACACATATTGCAAAGATAAGGGTATTATTTGCAAACACCAAAACCAGCAAAAGTAAAATCAAATAAAATAACCAAACCAAACAGAAATGAATAGCCGCAACGTCATCACTGAAAATAACCGAAAAGAATCAGAGATGCAGACTGCAAGTCCAGTTGAAGAAGGAACAGCCTAGAGGATGACATATTCTTAGACAGCTTTTCAAAAGCTCTTTTACGGTCATATGCCTCCATCTTCCCCCAGTGTGAGACTGACGTAACACCAGAAGAACAGCCAACAACATGCAAGCAGAAAGAAAAAAAAAAGATGACGCCCACCATAAGTCCGAAAAAAAATCGTTTACAGCAGCAGCCACAACAACTACTTCGACAACGCCGAAGTGCCCTAAAAACGGAACAAATTAAGGAAAAGTACCACCACCAACAGCAGCAACAGCAACGACAGTACATATAACAGCAATATTGGTAGTGGGATTATTTACCACCTCATTGCAGGTATGATCCGGCATCTGCTTGACCACTTGTACTGCCCGCCAGCACTCGCATACGCCTATCCCAACGAACAACAAGGACAAGGACGACAAGAACAACAACGATGGCAACAATATCAGTAAGGAGGACAGGGGATTGAACATCCCAGGCATGTGTACGCTCTAGGTACAGACTTGGTGTGTTACTAGTCTTGGATCTGTAAGACCCCACACCCCCTCGCACCCTCTCCCCATCAACATCCTGTATAAAGATATCAACAACGCCAATCTCAACGTTAGCCCAATTACCGCCATGTTCATATTGCATGTAGTTTGTATGTTGTAGCAGTAACGTCAAGAGAGAATGTGTCTGTAAAAATATGGCAGACAGCACACGGTATTGGCTCCGAGTCAGACTAAAAGTCGTGACTTTAACATCCTGTGCAAAAGCCATATAGTAGTATGTAAAAAGTGGAGAAGGAAAGAGGGAGAGTTTAAGTTTTCTTTTCATGTTCTCTACCTCTTTAGATGTACCACATTTATATAGGCGACTGGATAGGTAGACAGACAGACAGGTAGATAGATGGATACATAGACAGACAGAAAGACAGCAAGTGGTGTCGGCTCCGAGTCTGACTAAAAATCGTGACTATAACATCCTCTGTAAAAGCAATACATATGTGCGTATGGCCCAGCAAGTTGAAAATACATGTCATAAATAGAAGCAGTGTGATTTCTCTCTTTGCTTTCTTATTTACTACAAATGGTGTCAGAAATTTAATTTTTGTTATATATATTTGTTTTAAATTATTATAAGTAGTAGGGGGAACGTGTTGAAGGAGAGTTTTAGTTCTTTTATCGTCTTATCTTTCTTGTTATCTTACTCTTTCTTCGTACTAAAATTATATAAACGAATGGATAGACAGATAGAGAGATAGATAGACAGACAGACAGATAGATAGATAGATAAGATAGATAGATAGATAGATAGATAGATAGATAGATAGATAGATAGATAGATAGATAGATAGATAGATAGATAGATAGATAGATAGATAGATAGATAGATAGATAGTGTAATCTTTCTGAGCTATCTTTTGTATAATAATTCCCGAGCTATTTTTTGTGTGTAATCTTTCTGAGCTATTTTTTGTGTGTAATCTTTCTGAGCTATCTTTTGTATAATAATTCCCGAGCTATTTTTTGTGTGTAATCTTTCTGAGCTATCTTTTGTATAATAATTCCCGAGCTTTTTTTGTGTGTAATCTTTCTGAGCTATCTTTTGTATAATAATTCCCGAGCTATTTTTTGTGTGTAATCTTTCTGAGCTATCTTTTGTATAATAATTCCCGAGCTATTTTTTGTTTGTAATCTTTCCGAGCTTCATCAAGCATTTGCTGCCTTCTGACGCTGTGCGCTAACTTCTACACACTATTTATTGCGCTCTTTGTTTCTCAGAGACTCAATAGTTGTGAATGAGGAGCAAAGTGGCCGCTAATTTCTGCACACTGTTTATTGATGTCTTCTTTTTTTTTTTAAATGAACAAGTTACTATCTGTGAACTCTAATTTTTGCATACTATTTACTGGTGTCTTCTTTGTTTTTTGGAAAGAATGAAGAATAAAGTAAGAGGTGTGGACAATTGCGATATCAACGTTTACTCTTTGCTTTCTTTCTCTTTGCTTCTCACGACAAGAACAGGGACATGTGCGTGGTGGATGACGTAGTCACTCACGCTGCCCATTATGGTGCGCCGAAACTTGCCAAGACCTCTTGTCCCTGTTACTATGTAGGTCACGCCATGTTCACTCGCGCACTCACATATAGCAGACCCTGGCTTGTCCCCTTCAAGTCTCAAAAACTCTCCCGTTATCTGTACAAATTAAATCAACGAAGGTAATATAAACATTAAAATACTATACTAAATATAATGTGTGTGTGTGTGTGGTCAATATGAGAGGCAAAATATGTTTTGGGCTTGAATGTCGAGATTGAATTTGACAGGTCAAATATTAAGGACTCTAAGGCCATCAAATTATTAACCCATTCCCTGTCATATATATGACCTTCACCGGCAAGTCAAGGCACCGAGGATAAATAATTAGAATTAATCACATGGTATCTTACCACAATACGTGCTTACATACATACACGCAACATAAATATTCTCAAGAGAGAGAGAGCACACATTCATATAATTGCAACATTATTATACACCTTACATTATATTACGTGTGTGTATATATATTCTCAAGAGAGATATTATGCTGACATTATACTACGTGTATATATATCTATTCTCAAGAGATATTATACTGACACTATATTACATGTATGTATATCTATTCTCAAGAGATATTATGCTGACATTATATTACATGTATGTATATCTATTCTTAAGAGATATTTTGCTGACATTATATTACGTGTATGTATATATATTCTCAAGAGATATTATGCTGACATTATATTACGTGTATGTATGTATATCTATTCTCAAGAGATATTATGCTGACATTAACACACACAGAGAAAGAGGGAGAATAACATACTACACTTATAGTTGCACTATAACACTCACGCATACACAAATACTGAGAGAGAGAGAGAGAGAGAGAGAGAGAGAGAGAGAGAGAGAGAGAGAGAGAGAGAGAGAGAGAGAGAGAGAGAGCACGTGCAATTATACATTAACAATATTATATGGACGCCAACACAATGTATCATAATGGATTTTTCTCTAATGGCAGAAAGCGTTACTTGTTTTACTTGGTAGTTAGGATTAAAGTCCGCTGTTCAAGTGACAAGTCACAGTTTCATAATTATAATTAAAAACAAAAAATTTAGCCAAGTTCTCTGTAAATATATGACAATTGAAAGAGTCATATATACTTGTGTGTGTGTGTGTGTGTGTGTGTGTGTGTTTGTATGTATGTATGTAAATATACGTTAGATCCTATAACAATTTACAACTGTATTATATTTTGTTGTCTTGTCAAACTCTCTAATTGCGTGTAAGAACCTTTCTTAATTAACGACAATTGACAGATATTTGTTGTATCTTATAAAATGACAAATATTTGTTGTCTCTTATAAAATGACACGAAAGCTAAGGTCCGTGATGGAGAAATGAAGTCAGCTCACTCATCATTGTGACGTTGACAAAGGTCTCAGGGCTGTGGGCTAAAATCAGCGTGTTCTCCTTTCGGTGCATGTTGTTCGCGTACCCCGCAACATGCAATCCGGAATATATGAGTCATCTTGTGTATACTCATTCTTTACCCAGCAATGTTTTATTTTATCATTTTATACCCTGCAACAAACAATCTGGAATACATGAACTTCATTTTGTGTATACTCATTCTTTACCCAGCAATGTTTTATTTTATCATTTTATACCTTGCCACAAACAAACCGGAATACATGGACTTCATTTTGTACCCACTGTTTTATCTGGAATTCTTTTTATTTTGTTGCATACAACATAAACTGCTGAATACTGAATCCGAGATGGAGCAAAGTTGCCTATACCTACTTAGCTACACAGCTGAATTCCTTATTGTCAGACATTCCGAAGTACTGATATTGATTTCATGTGACTACACGCAGCTGAATTCCTCGTTGTCAGACATTCCCAAGTACTGATATTGATTTCATGTGACTACACTCAGAGATGAAATCCTCGTTGTCAGACATTCCCAAGTACTGATATTGATTTCAGTTGACTACACACAGATGAAATCCTCGTTGTCAGACATTCCCAAGTACTGATATTGATTTCAGTTGACTACACACAGATGAAATCCTCGTTGCTCGTCATCGATCCGAAAATGTTTTCACTGGATCACATTACAAGAATGTCTCGGGATTTTTATACTCATTTTCTTTACATTGATTAAATGTGAGAATTTGGTAAATGGAACATCTAAGTATAATATTATCCTCTGAGTTTAATAAAAACTTCCGAGAATAACATAATATAAACCTCAGAGCATCCCCATGGCCGTATTAATAGCAAATATAGGCTCACGGGCAAAGCAGTGCACTGGAGCCCCTACCTACACAACCACTCACAGGAATAAAACATACATTGATTAGCATGGGACCCCTATGCTCATGAGGTCCCCGGGCAACTGCCCAGCATGCCCATGCGTTAAGATGGCACTGACTACATTGTATCCCATAACCTCTGATACATCTCAAGAGGGAAGTTATGGACTACATTCAGACACCAGTGAGTTAATCTCAACTTGGCAGTTATGGACTACATTCAAACACCAGTGAGTTAATCTCAACTTGGCAGTTATGGACTACATTCAGACACCAGTGAGTTAATCTCAACTTGGCAGTTATGGACTACATTCAGACACCAGTGAGTTAATCTCAACTTGGCAGTTATGGACTACATTCAGACACCAGTGAGTTAATCTCAACTTGGCAGTTGTGGACTACATCCAGTCACCAGTGAGTTAAACTTAAATGTCAATAAAGATAAAATGCTTTGGTTGTCAGTCAAAATTATTGAGATGTTCCTGACACACTGCCGTTGAAAACTGAAGACACCTTTCTGTGTAGTTATCTGTATTTCTAATACTACGGGTACTCATCTACTTTCAGCATTTAAGATTTGATGTTCCAGTGAATTTGTCAATGTCTTAGCTGTCATAGTTCACCTTAGTTTAGATTTAGTATTTCATTGTCTTGTCACTGTCATAGTTCACCCTAGTTTAGATTTAGTATTTCATTGTCTTTTCACTGTCATAGTTCACCTTAGTTTAGATTTAGTATTTCATTGTCTTGTCACTGTTATAGTTCGCCTGTCTCAATACTAGAGATAAACAATATCTGCCCTCATGTTGGAGATAAACAGCACTTCTGTCTAAATACTGGAGACTTTTGTCTAAATACTGGAGTAAAACAGCATTTCTGTTTAAATACTAGAGTATAAAGACACTTCTGTCTAAATACTGGAGACTTTTGTCTAAACACTGGAGTAAAACAGCACTTGTGTCTAAATACTAGAGTGAAAAGGCATTTCTGTCTAAACACTGGAGACTTCTGTCTAAATACTGGAGACTTCTGTCTAAATACTGGAAACATCTGTCTAAATACTGGAGACTTCTGTCTAAATACTGAAATCGGCAAAACACTTGTGACTACCGAGGTAAACAGCACTTGTGACTAAATATTTTAACTTACCAATACTTCTGAACGAATATTAGAGTTACCCAGCACTTCTCTCTAAGTAAACAGACTTAACTATTACAATTACATGTGTTACAATATGTATGCCTAAGTAAACAGCCTTAACTATTATAATTACATGTGTTACAATACTTATGCCTAAGTAAACAGACTAAAATTATTAGAATTACATGTGTTACCTGTTATAACACTTCTGCCAAGTAAACAAACTAAATCTATTACAATTACAGGTATTATAACACTTCTGCCTAAGTAAACAGTCTAAAATATTACAATTACAGGTTTTATAACACTTCTGCCAAGTAAACATACTAAAACAATTACAATTACAGCTGTTAAAACACTTCGGCCTATGCAATTCCATTTCCTAAAACTTCTAACAACTGCATTTCGTAACACTTCTAAGTAATTCTATATCCCAACTCTTCTTTCTAAATAATTGCATTTCGTAACACATCTAAGAAATTCTATATCCCAACTATTTTTTTAAATAACTGCATTTCGTAACACTTCTGCCTGAGTAATTCTATAGAACACTTTTGTCTATGTAATTTCATTTTCTAACTTGTCTAAGTGATTATATTTCCTGATACGTATGTCAAAGTAATTGTATTCCTTGATATTTATGTCAAAGTAATTATATTTCCTGTTACTTATGTCAAAGTAATTGCATTTCTTGATAATTATGTCAAAGTAATTATATTTCCTGATACTTATGTCAAAGTAATTATATTTTCTGATATTTATGTCAAAGTAATTATATTTCCTGATGCTTATGTCAAAGTAATTATATTTCCTGATACTTATGTCAAAGTAATTATATTTCCTGATGCTTTTGTCAAAGTAATTATATTTCCTGATGCTTTTGTCAAAGTAATTATATTTCCTGATGCTTTTGTCAAAGTAATTATATTTCCTGATGCTTTTGTCAAAGTAATTATATTTCCTGATGCTTTTGTCAAAGTAATTGTATTTCCAAACACTTCCATCTAAGTAATTGTATCTCGCAAAGCATCTAAGTAATTCTGTTTCCTAACACTTATGTCAAAATATGTATATTTAGTAAACATTTCTAAGTAATTCTATTTCCTAACACGTATGTCTAAGTAATTCTATTTCCTAACACTTATGTATAAATAATTCTATTTCCTAACACATATGTCTAAGTAATTCTATTTCCTAACACTTATGTATAAATAATTCTATTTCCTAACACGTATGTCTAAGTAATTCTATTTCCTAATATTTATACTTCTGTTTCATAAAAATCTGGATCCATGTACTTCTGTTGCATAAAACTCTGGATCCATGTACTTCTGTTGCATAAAACTCTGGATGTATTTCATAGCATTTCTGCCAAAATAACTCTTTTTCCCGCAAATGTCGATGCTTCTTGGATTTGTCTACATGTAGCTACCACAGCTAATTTAGTGTTTTCCCATTTCCTACTGGGAAATTAGTCGCCTTTCAGTTGTCTCCATTGTCCACACAAGCAGAATTGATGCTAACAATACACTAGTTTATCGAGCATTTGCAAAAATGGAACATGATTAGAATCGCATTTGCTAGGCATACAGCAATATTTCGACTGCCATGACAACGCGCTTGCTGACAGTCATTTGTTACGTAGAGGTCTCTAAGGTTACGTTTCAAATCCATTTAGAATCGGTAGTGGTAGATACAGAATTAGTTTTCACCCTGAAATTTAGTGCCAGGGAGATTTCTTTCATAAATATATAGGCATATGCCCCCCCCCCCTTTTTTTTTTCTTTTCCAGTACTGTAAATCAGTTTACGCTCAATAAAACTACTCATCTACGACTAGATTAGCTTGGTGCGTGACGTTTATAGCAGTTATGCATGATGGTCGCGGAATCTGTATGACGTTTAATGGAAGTGTGTATGATGACTAAAGGTCTGCAATGACGTTTAAAGGAAGTGTGTATGATGACTAAAGGTCTTTATGACGTTTAGAAAGCATACATGATGACTAAAGGTCTGTATGACGTTTAAAGGAAGTGTGCATGATGACTAAAGGTCTGCATGACGTTTAAAGGAAGTGTGCATGATGTCTAAAGGAACTCATAGCGTTTATAAGAATGTTTGTCTGAAACCAAGGTATTTGTAGGATGTATACAACATCTGTGACTGACGACTATAAAGTGTATTTGGTATGCTTTCAGAATGTGTGTATGACATCATGGTATGTGATGACGTTTACAACACTTGTTCATGATGACCACAGCATGATATAGGGCTCTACATATATAATGTGCAGGACGTTAAGGGCAAGAGACCTTCCGCTTACAGGATGACAAGCACATAATTGTAAGTAAAGTACACACACACACACACACACACACACACACACACAGAGTTCAAAATACCATCGTCAGCAAGAAAAGCGTGCTCCTTTGTCTTAGTGTTCTAGGTGTACCTTGGTAAAATTCAATTTATTTATGTTTTTCTTGAGTAAATACAATTACAATATATTGCCGATTGCAAATGTAATATTTTGTTATAATACCTTTAGCATTCTCAAGTACTTGTAACAATAAACAGTAACGCCATGTTACTTTCTAGAATGAGTGTGGCTGGGAGTATGAACAAACAATTTATTGTTTAGGAGTGACTTGGGGTATATAGAAAACAATTTATTGTTTGTAGTGACTGGCGGTACAAGTAAAACAATTTATTGTTTGTAGTGAGTGACGGTACAAGTAAATCAGTGTTTATAGTGACGATACAAGTAAATCAGTGTTTGTAGTGAGTAACGGTACAAGTAAATCAGTGTTTGTAGTGAGTAACGGTACAAGTAAATCAGTGTTTGTAGTGAGTAACGGTACAAGTAAATCATTGTTTGTAGTGAGTAACGGTACAAGTAAATCAGTGTTTGTAGTGAGTAACGGTACAAGTAAATCAGTGTTTGTAGTGAGTAACGGTACAAGTAAATCAGTGTTTGTAGTGAGTAACGGTACAAGTAAATCAGTGTTTGTAGTGACTGGCGGTACAAGTAAAACAATTTATTCTTTGTAGTGACAGGGGTACAAGTAAAACAATTAAAAAAAAAAACACGACAAAGATAAAACCGCCAGCATAACAAGACATCAAAAGTTTAAAGAAAACACACAACTAAACAAACAAACACGCGCGCGCACGCACGAGTGCCTGTGACAAAAACTGCCTGAGACCCCAAAAGAGCCGTGATCTAACTCCATAGCACTGTGACAAACACAAGGTGAAGGCCGGACCAAGATTAGCTTCAATGCGAGTGAAATACAATACTTGCCGCTGTCCATTCTGCTGACGTCACTGCCGTTCCTGACATATAAAGTATAATACAAAATTACGGAGCAGGAAACGGGTGACGTCACTGTTGTTCCTGACAGAGAATAACACAAAATTACGGAGCAGGAAACTGGTAACATCACTGGAGAAAGATGGTGAAGCTAGTGGTTTTGTTACTAGTTCCAGATGAAACAAAAATTCTGTCCGTAATCAAAAAACTTCCGGTTTTAGAGAGATAAGAAAAAGATTTGTCAACATTTTCCAAATAATGTTAACAAATTCGTCCCCAAAATATTGAATTGTTAATTATAGTGTAGTCATGAGAAGAGTCCTTCATGAGGCCTATATCTGTCTTAAAATGCCCACCAATTAACACATTCAAAAAGTGCTATACAACAAGAAGCACAATCATTTCAAGGAGTAACAGCATTCTATAATAACACATCGATCTTAACATTCTATAAAATAAATATGTACTCGTAACAATTGAAGGAATAATAATACATTTACAACATTGCAAAATATCAAGAGACTTAGCATTATTCAATAAAATATCAACAAAGTGATATATAGAATATCAACACACATAACATAATTCAACAGAATATCAACAAACTGATATATAGAATATCAACGCACATAACATTACTCAATAGACTATCAATAAACTGATATAGAATATCAGCACACGTAACATTATTTAGCAGAACACCACCACATTCATAACATCTACAGAATAAAACAAGCTTCATAAAATGTACAGAATGATGCAAACAATATCAGCACACTCAAAACAAATATAGAATAACAACACAATAAAATAATAAAACAATAAATAACAACATATTCATAGCATCCTGCACAATAACTATACTCATAATCAACTATAGAAAATTATCACACTCGTATCAGCCTTTACATGACAATATCATAGTTTTACAGTTCTGTCTGTACGAAACGCTAAAGCGTCCTTGACCTTCGAGTCATGGGAGTTTTTCCCAATTCTATGTATCTGTCTGTGTGAAATGCTAAAGTGTCTTTGATCTTCGAGCATGTGGGAGTTTTTTGAGCAAGCCGGTATTTTCGCATGGTCAGAAGTAGAAAAGCCTTAGAGCAGTGGTTCTTAACCTTTTCTTTGAGTCACGGATCTATGAAAATCTGGTAAAAGTTATGGACCCCTCCCTAGAAAAATGCACATAAGCAAAATATAAAAATATAGTAAATATACATTTATATATTATAGTAAGTATACTTTCACGGACCCCCTGAAGCCCATCCATGGACCCCTTGGAAGCCCGTGGACCCCAGGTTAAGAACCCCTGCCTTAGAGTAATGTCATGAGAGAAGTAAACAGAAAAGCCTTAGACGTATTGTTAAAAGACATGCTAATTGCTATGGGTACAACAGTACTGTAAAAGCACACCCCATATAATACCCAGCGAAGCTGTAAAAACACACTATGTAAAACCCAGTGGTATTGTAAAAACACACTATGTAAAACCCAGTGGTATTGTAAAAACACACTATGTAATACCCAGTGGTATTGTAAAAACACTATGTAATACCCAGTGGTACTGTAAAAACACACTATGTAATACCCAGTGTATTGTAAAAACACACTATGTAATACCCAGTGGTACTGTAAAAACACAGTATGTAATACCTAGTGGTACTGTAAAAACACATTATGTAATACCTAGTGGTACTGTAAAAACACATTATGTAATACCTAGTGGTATTGTAAAAACACACTATGTAATACCCACTGGTATTGTAAAAACACATTATGTAATACCCAGTGATATTGTAAAAACACATTATGTAATACCCAGTGGAATTGTAAAAACATTATGTAATACCCAGTGGTACTGTTCAGACACACTAACGTGGTCCATGAAATAGTGGAAAAGATATAGCATTGTTTGACGTGTACGGCTAAATGAAGTGTGTAATCCAAAGTGAAACACTGATATTCAGCAAAGAGTACGTCTTTGATTTGTACAAGCAAATTCAATTGCTCGTGATCAGATGGGCGTGACACCTTAGCAACGACATACTGAGGCGAGTCTCAGATACAGCGTTCAAGCGAAATGCCGGCACTAAATCAAATGTGGCGAGACATTTTATAATTAGTTTTTTTATTGTCATGACGATAGGGCGTAGTCACAATCAAATGTGTGTTATCGAGTGCGTTGTACAGAAGAGTTTAAGTAGCAAGGCTTTGGTGCGCAATTAATAATAGGTCGTGTTAATTATGCAATCGATTTAGTGTCATGGCCCTGACATAGTCCTCAACCCTCGTGCTAAAGAAATAACAGGTTGCACAAGAACAAACTGGAAAACGCAACAACAAACATGCACACATAAACACACACACACACACACATAAACACACACACACACATAAACACACACACATACACACACATAAACACACACACACATAAACACACACACATACACACACATAACACACACACACACACACACACACACACACACACACACAGTTCTAGAAAATTATTCATTGTTAGCTGTCATTTTTTTTTATTTTAAAAAGTGTATCCTAGTATTTTCGGGATGTAACATGAAACGAAGCTATGTTCGACGTTACAACTTTTCTTTTTTTCACACTTGTGGTGTTCATTGCATTTTTCTTCTCCATTCTGTCATTTGAAATAATGTTTAGATGTTTGCAGTAGTACTGAAATTATAATGTTTAGGTATAAACTGTTTGCAGTAGTCACTGAAATTATAATGTTTATGTTTAAACTGTTTGCATTAGTACTGAAATTATAATGTTTAGGTATAAACTATTTGCAGTAGTACTGAAATTATAATGTTTAGGTATAAACTGTTTGCAGTAGTACTGAAATTATAATGTTTAGGTATAAACTGTTTGCAGTAGTCACTGAAATTATAATATTTATGTTTAAACTGTTTGCATTAGTACTGAAATTATAATGTTTATGTTTAAACTGTTTGCATTAGTACTGAAATTATAATGTTTAGGTATAAACTGTTTGCAGTAGTACTGAAATTATAATGTTTAGGTATTTACTGTTTGGAGTAGTACTGAAATTATAATGTTTAGGTATAAACTGTTTGCAGTAGTACTGAAATTATAATGTTTAGGTATTTACTGTTTGGAGTAGTACTGAAATTATAATGTGTTAATAAGTGTGGGGTGGTGTAGAGAGGATTGCCATAAAATCATTAAAACCTCCCCATACAGCGCTTTAGAGACTTGAAAAATCCATGCTACCCCACCCGTTTAGGATTATCTCTCATGTAGTCCGACCAGTTTAAGATTACTTCCCCACGCAGTCCGACCACTTTAGGATTGTCTCCCCACGCAGTCCGACCACTTTAGGATTATCTCCCCATGCAGTTCGACCACTTTAAGATTGCTTCCCCACGCAGTCCGACCACTTTAGGATTGTCTCCCCATTCAGTTCGACCACTTTAGGATTGTCTCCCCATGCAATCCGACCACTTTAGGATTGTCTCCCCATGCAGTCCGACCACTTCCTAGCATACATCAATACGTTTTTCACATCAGATCATTTTAACGCATGATTTAATACCAGACTTTTTCTTGGCATCTCCCCAGCTAATAATAAAAAGGCTGTTTCCAGTTCTTGGCATATTTCCCAATAATATTTATTCAGTACTTCTTGGCAAATTTCCCATACTAAAAGCATACATACTTTTCGATAGTAATAAATTATTTAAAGCCAAACTGCGACAAAATATTTTGACCAGTTTAAGGCAAATTTCCCAATACGCATGATCAGTTAATTGCATATAACAACTTAATTATGACATGTTTCTCTATAACACCTTACTTAGGACACTTTTTTTCTATAATACTTCACTTAAGGCATGTAGCTCCTTAACACCAGTTTAAGACATTTTCCATTGTATCTGACAACACGTAATCAGTTAAAGGCATTTTTCCATTACATGTGATCAGCTTAAGGCATTTTTCCATACTGATTTATCTATTTATTGCATGTTTCTCCAGTATACTTTATCATTTTAAAGCATTTTTTCCATAATACCTGATTAGTTAAAGATATATGTGGCAGAGTACATTTGCCCATTCCTATTTCTAGATTGTTTGTTATATAAATTGTTATATGTCAAATTGACCCGACCTTTGGGCATTGCTTATGCTAATAATTTTAAGTGTCAGAGTTGGAAGTAAACAACTCCGGTGGAGGATAGGCTAGACATTGCTGATGCAATCCAAACCAGTTCCAACTGGATGAGTAGTTTTTTCTGACTAATATTCTCACACTGTTCATAACAACCTGAACCAATGGGGATGGACTGAAGAAGTACTCTATTCTAATCACTTTGAATTTGGAGTGGTAAGAAGTTCGTTCATGAAAGGTGGCGTTAGCTTAATGGTGAGTTAACTGACTGATTGAGAGAGAATGGACTTAGAAATATTTCTATTTTTTGCTAAATTTTGCTATTGATATGTTATACTTGTTTTTTATGTAGAGATGTATTATGTGAGTAGACTATTATTTCTACAAATTGTGAACTGTGATGTTTATATATAATATGCTAAACACTTGACATTGTTTCTAGTGAACCTGTTCATAAACTATTATGCTGTATTTATTATGCTATGTGTGTGTATCAGGCTAATAAATACTGTTGCGGGAAACTGTCCATTTAGACTTAAATGTAAGAGAGAATGGAGTTAAAGAGGAATAAACTGGAAACTCAGCATTTTTTCCCTGATTATATTTTACAGGGAATAAGTAGCATTTTCTTGTTTTGTCTGAATCTCCCATGGTAAGTATCTACACCCTGAGTGTAAGTGTAAGGAATACACTAAATTTTGTTGATGTATGGTGGCAAAGTATGTTGACTACATCGTAAAATTTCTGGTACAAGGAAGTTACTGTAAACTGCTACAACTGTTGTTCAGCTTGAGGAGCTATTACAGCAGAGTGCCAGATTAGCCTCAAGAGAATAGCAGCTCATCAGTGTTCTACTACATGTGAGAGAAAATGTTGAACTGACAGTAATAACATGAACAATAAATTTGTGACTTTGTTATGAAAAGTGCTTGAAAGACAATTGCAAATTCACCTCAAGAGAATAGCAGCTCATCAGTGTTCTACTACATGTGAGAGAAAATGTTGAACTGACAGTAATAACATGAACAATAAATTTGTGACTTTGTTATGAAAAGTGCTTGAAAGACAATTGCAAATTCACCTAGACAAGGTCACATACAAACTGTTAACGCTTATCTCTAATAACTCAATTTCTATTCTTTGATAAGAACTATCCTGTTATTTGTATTGACAATCTGTTGAATTTTGTGTTAGGATATAAGACTGAATAGATATTAAAAGTATTAGTACGTGGTTTTGTGGAAATACTGATGTCAAGTAACCTTTTTCATTGTAATTGTTGTATGTTTAATAAATATATTGTCCTTCTTACACATATTGATAACCTTATGTTGGAGAAGAAAGTGGGTGGATGGAGACTCACTAATATAGACTAAAAGACGGATTTATCTTCTCCATTGGTAAGAAGTTTTCCATTGTGTGATATTGTGTGACGGTCAATGTTGTCTTTGATGTTGTGGAAGAGAGAAAACGTTTACAGGGCCCGCATATCCGCCAAGTGAGAGAGTTGAGCGGTGTCTTCTGGAGAATTATTAATAACATAAATTAAGGTTCTCATCACCTGCAATTAGTTATGGGTGAGTAATTAATAAATACTACTACTAATAATAATCATTAACTAGGTTAATAATCACAATATATTACTATAGGTCAAAGTTTAAGGTATTTTCTATTTATCGGATGAAGGTATTTTTTTTCCTAATAACGTACCGTTTAAGATATTTCCACTATAATACCTGATCCGTTGAATATATTGTCACCATAGTACCTGATCAGTTTACGGCATTTTTCTTCTAAATGTCTCGTCAGTTTAAAACGAAAATGTCTGGTCAGTTTAAAACGTAAATGTCTCGTCAGTTTAAAACGAAAATGTCTGGTCAGTTTAAAACGTAAATGTCTGGTCAGTTTAAAACGAAAATGTCTGGTCAGTTTAAAACGAAAATGTCTGGTCAGTTTAAAACGTAAATGTCTGGTCAGTTTAAAACGTAAATGTCTGGTCAGTTTAAAACGTAAATGTCTGGTCAGTTTAAAACGAAAATGTCTGGTCAGTTTAAAACGTGTGCATATATATGATCAGTTTCACGCTTCCTTACAATACCTAACATTTTCAGCATCTATTTCTCCACAATACCTAACCATTTTTAGCATCTATTTCTCCATAATACGTAACCATTTTTAGCATCTATTTCTCCACAATACCTAACCATTTTTAGCATCTATTTCTCCATAATACGTAACCATTTTTAGCATCTATTTCTCCACAATACGTAACCATTTTTAGCATCTATTTCTCCATAATACGTAACCATTTTTAGCATGTATTTCTCCATAATACCTAACCATTTTTAGCATCTATTTCTCCATAATACGTAACCATTTTTAGCATCTATTTCTCCACAATACCTAACCATTTTTAGCATCTATTTCTCCATAATACGTAACCATTTTCAACATGTATTTCTCCATAATACCTAACCATTTTCAGCATGTATTTCTCAATAATACCTAACTATTTCCCCTGTAAATCAAGACCTAGTAAAGGGATTTTTCAACATATCCTGGACCTGACTTGTAAGGCATGATTTCAGGTAATAACAAACTAGTTCTAACAAAAATTTCAACGCTTTAATAGTCTACACAACAAAAACATTTACAAGAGTCGAGGTATCGACTTACTTTTTCAGTCATTAATAGTTTTTCACGCTGTACTGGTTTCTTTTTTAGCACAACCGATGTATGGTCTTTTAGAAATGCATGTTGCATGTTTTTACCAGTTTAAAAAATTTTTTTAACAAGTTCTTTCTTGACACAGGTCAGTCCTCACACCAAACCGGCTCTTAAATTAAAAGGCTTCATTCCTAAAAATACAGGTTCATACCCAGACCGGCTCTTAAAAGGCTTCATTCCTAAAGATACAAGTTCATACTCTTATCATAGATAGTACATTGACCTCGATTTAGATTGTATACAATTATACATTATTTCATAATTTTACTCAAAGGCTTATTCTCTTGTCATAGGGTAGTTCACAGACTTTGACGTGTTTTAATTATTATAAGATTACAATTCACTTTGACTTGTTTGAGTTTTTATAAGACTGCAATTTACCTTGACGTGTTTGAGTCATTATAAGATTACAATTCACTTTGACGTGCATTTATTACAAGATTACAATTCACTTTGACGCAATTGGATTATTAGAAGATTGCAATTAACTTTGACGTGTTTGAGTTATTATAAGATTGCAATTAACTTTGACGTGTTTGAGTTATTATAAGATTACAATTCACTTCTTCACGTTGACTTCTTTGCCCCACAGGAATCTCATGAAAACTTTTCATCTGTCAGATGTTCTCAGTTTTTGGTGGATTCCTGTAGGGCCTTCCTCCTTTCTCTGGAATCTAAAGAGGGTAGTGCTGTTCCGTGTTGCTGCGTTTGGTGGGTTTTTTTCTTTGCCTGCTCGGTTTGCGACTGTTTGGAGTCCTCTGTTTTTTTCTTAATTATTTATTTTTTTAATTATTTAAAAAAAGACAGTTGCAGAACTACAGTCGATTTCTTGATTAGTTTTAGACTTTGTCAGTAATTTCGTCTTGTTATATATTGGGCCGCATTCCTTGTTTGTAGAGTTTGTGTTCGCTTTTGCCTTGGGGGTCGGGGGTGGGTGGGTGTGGTTTTGATGTAAGTGTGGCGTAGCTGTGTTTGAGTTTTATAAGATTGCAATTTACCTTGACGTGTTTGAGTTTTTATAAGATTACAATTCACTTTGACGTGCTTTTATTATAAGATTACAATTCACTTTGACGTGCTTTTATTATAAGATTACAATTCACTTTGACGTGCTTTTATTATAAGATTACAATTCACTTTGACGTGCTTTTATTATAAGATTACAATTCACTTTGACGTGCTTTTATTATAAGATTACAATTCACTTTGACGTGCTTTTATTATAAGATTACAATTCACTTTGACGTGCTTTTATTATAAGATTACAATTCACTTTGACGTGCTTTTATTATAAGATTACAATTCACTTTGACGCAATTGGGTTATTAGAAGATTGCAATTAACTTTGACGTGTTTGAGTCATTATAAGATTACAATTCACTTTGACGCGTTTGAGTCATTATAAGATTACAATTACTTTGATGCGCTTGAGTTATTATAAGATTTCAATTAACTTTGAAGCCAATCGATTGACTGATTGATGCCTGAGCAAACTCGACTAAATAGATTTCCAGAAAAATACAGGCTCTAATATTACTTCGGCAGTATTCGTGTTATTTTGCTTGAAGCACTACAATGACTCCACGTAGTTAAGCACTACAATGACTCCACGTAGTTAAGCACTACAATGACTCCACGTGGTTAACACCAGTGTGTGTTGTCGCAAGCGACTGTATGTGTGTGTATTCATGTATATATGTGTGTGTGTGTGAGTGTGTGTGTGTGTATGTGTGTATGTGGTGTGTCTGTAACTCACTCATTATTCTTTGTGTTAAGATGTACGAGTGTGTGTAGAGCTTATTTGTTTGTATGGACACTGACCAAATAGAAAATACCCTAGTGCTTTAGGCCTACATGTGTCAAATTTGTGCGTCTGAAAAATTACATGCTTCACTTCCTTGTAGGCCTTACATCATCCCACCTCCAGTGCTAAATATGCCTACATCAATTCACCTCTAGTGCTAAATATGCCTACATCAATTCACCTTTAGTGCTAAGTATGCCTACATCAACTCACCACTAGTGCTAAATATGCCTACATCAACTCACCACTAGTGCTAAATATGCCTACATCAATTCACCTCTAGTGCTAAATATGCCTACATCAATTCACCTCTAGTGCTAAATATGCCTACATCAATTCACCTCTAGTGCTAAATATGTCTACAACATCTCACTTCTAGTGCTAAGTATGTATACATCAACTCACCACTAGTGCTAAATATGCCTACATCAATTCACTTCTAGTGCTAAATATGCCTACATCAACTCACCTCTAGTGCTAAATATGTCTACATCAACTCACTTCTAATGCTAAATATGCCTACATCAACTCACCTCTAGTGCTAAGTAAGCCTTGTGTATCTTGTGAAAGCTTGTAGGCCTATATCATTTGCAAAGACTTGTATTATCAGTACCTTTTAAGGCATATATAATCCAACACAAGCGATAAAGTTTACTTTGAGTTAATTAGTATGTTGTGACCCCGATCCTTTAGGCCTAAATGTGAATAATTCAACAGTATCAACACAAGTCCTTTACCTCTCTGAAAACGTAACTTCAAACATACGTCCCTTTATCCGTCTAAGAACATAACGCCAAACGTCCAAACAACTCTAAAAACGTAACGTCAAACATACGTCCCTTTATCCGTCTAAGAACATAACGTCAAACGTCCAAACAACTCTACAAACTTAAAGTCAAATACATGTTCCTTGACCCCTCTGAAAACGTAACGTCAAACACAGGTCCCTTTACAACTCTAAAAACGTAACGTCAAACACGCGTTCCTTGACCTCTTTGAAAACGTAACATCAAACAGACGTCCCCTTATCTCTCTCGGAAAACGTAACTTCTAATACGTGTTTGTTTACATCTCTGAAAATGCTAAATACACGCCCCTTTGCGTTTCAAAACGTTAAGCACGTTTTTGTAAACGTCTCAAAGCCCTCAAACAAATGCTTTAACATCTCTCCAAGCGTTAAACACGTCTCTGAAAACATTTAATATATGTCGCCTTTACATCTCTGAAAATGTTAACACGTGTCCCTGTACGTCTGTGAAAACTTTAAACACATATCCCTGTACGTCTGTGAAAATGTTAAACACATATCCCTGTACGTCTGTGAAAACTTTAAACACATATCCCTGTACGTCTATGAAAATGTTAAATACGTCCCTTATATCTCAAAGCATCAAATACATGTCATGTTACGTCTCCTGAAACGTTAAACAATGTCCTTTAGCATCTCTCAAAGCTTCAAACACGTGTGCCATTACATCTCTCAAAGCTTCAAACACATGTCCCTTAAAATCTCTCAAACCAAAGCGTCGGACACACGTTCCTATTGGTCTTTCAAAACCCTGAACACTGTGTGGGTCGAGCACACTGAAGGAATTTAAGCCAGGGAATCCGACCACAGTCTAATAAGAAAAGTAAGTTTGCAATCGGGTGTTAAGAATTGAATGATTGTAAATAACTGTTGTACTTAACATACAGGTTGGAATGACACAGAGAGAAAAGAGAGATAGGCTGTTAAAAAAACAACAAAAGACAACTTACAATCGAAGGCATACTCGGAATTCTCACTACCATCTACAGCAACAAGAACTTTACGTATCGGGGCAGGCATGACGGAGGATGATCCAGTGTCGTCTGCTGACTTGCTAGTGACAGAATGAAAAGCGATAGCAACTGCCGAGAAACGAAGATGAGAGGGGGTGTCTGAAGGAGGGGTGTGTGGAACTGTGGATGCAGGAGCAGCTCAATCAATAGCGTAGAGAAAGGGCCGTGCCGCTACAGGCGGAATTCTGTCAGTTAACGTTTGCGGCCGCCATCATGTCCCGATTACACCATCGAAAGGCCGACTCAAAGGATAGCGGTTTTGTATAAACACCGAAAATTCTTTTAACTTTGCTTACTCTACTTTTTTTTTGGTTGTATCCATTATATTGACCTCGTCAAAGTTTCGATCATGTCTTGATAATTTTAACAAGTATTTATTGTATCGCCAACAAAAAGGAGGACACACAAAATCCCGGTATAGATGCAGACAAAACAAGGCATACAGTTTTACTTTGCCTTTCTATTGACGCGCGCGCGCACACACACACACAAACACACACACACACACACACACACACACACACACACACACACACACACACACACACACACACACAGGGCCTATATATTCCTTAGACACATCGTTTTGTAAATTTGTATCGAGTTTTGAACCGATGACCTTATCACTTACACAGTACAGTCATTTAAAAAAAATACTTAAATGCCTTTCTCACAAGACCAACAGCATTAGACCGCAGACTCGGGTATACAATTTCATTAGCAAAATGCTTATTTGTCTTTCTCACAAGATCAACAGCATTAGACCGCAGACTCAGGTATACAGTTTTCATTAGCAGTCAGTGACTGAGCCTGTGAATCAATATAAAGCTTATATGATTATTGTAAAGGTTTGTATGATTACTGTACAAGTTTATATGAGTATTGTAGATGCCATATGATTACTGTAGACATATATATGATTAGACGTCTGTATGTTTATAGGAAACCGATTGTGATAGACAATATAGGGCCTATGGAATTAGAAGTAGTTACCCGTGGAAAGTTCAAGCATCAATTAGCAAATGACATTGACCGTCGGTTGTTTTTTTTTTATGGGCACTTTAATGTTGTCTCTGTTTCGTGAACGCGACATTGCAACATAAAGCTGGCCATGTGAAAATACCGGCTCGCTTTTAAAAAAAACAAACAAACTCTTCCCACATGTTTGATTAGAAGTCACATTGCAAGTGAAAATTTGAACATCAATTAGCATATAATCTCGACCGTCGGTTTTTTTAAATGAGTACTTTGATGGTTTCTGTTTCGTGAACGCGACAATGCAAAATAAAGCATAGATGGATCTGTGGTGGTGGTGGTATATTGGGTGTTGATTTGGTGTGTGTGTGTGTGTGTGTGTATGTTTCTTGTGGACAAATAATGTCAGGGTTGTGGTCTGTGATTAGGAAATGAAGTTGTGATTTCTTGAATTTTATTCCATTTGAGTTCCATGATATTATTTTGAGTGAGTTGTGTTTTCGTGTGGTAACATGTTGAGGGTAAGATTTGTGATGTGTAACACGGGTGTAGGAGGGGGAGGATGGTGAGACGAGCATTGAGGTGGGAGGGTCTAGAAGGAATGAGTCTTCTGTGAGGTGGGGTTCGTAGGAGGGGTGGTGGTTCTCCAATAGGATGTGGTGTAAAAATGGGAAGATTCTAGGATTGAATTCTTGTGATAGTTGTGTTGTAGTGTTTTGATTGCTGTGTGGAATTGTATTTCTTGTGGTAGTTGTGTTGTAGTGATTTGGTTGCTGTGTGGATCTATAGGGCAAAAGGTGGTGGCTAGTGGATTGAGGTTTGAGTTTGGTAGCAGGATGGGGACGGAGTAAAAGATGTTTGTAAAGAATTGGTGTGTGGTGTTTGAGGGTGAAGGGGGTCTGCGCAGAGGTGGTGAGAGATAGAAGGAGGGGGAGGGTGTTTTGGTGTGGGTTGATAGTTGTTGGAGGCAGAAGTTTGTGGAGGAGTTCAGTTAGGTGGGAGGGGAGAAGATGTTTGTAGGCGGGAGTGAGAGTTGTTTCAAAGGGCGGGTTTAGGCATAAACTTTGCTGTGGGGGGTTGGGTGGGTGGGTGTGAGTGAGTGATATGTCGAAAAGTTGTTGCTTGGGTAGGGTGGAAGAGATGTTGACTTGGAAAGGGGAGGGTCTTGTAGCGTGGTGTTTTGGAATGGGTGAGGTGTGATAGTATCTACTTCCCTATGTAGGCAGGGGTAGGAGGTGGAAGTATGGGTTTCCAGTAGGCAGGAGTAGGAGGTGGAGTTATTGGTTTCCAGGTAGGGAGGAGTAGGAGGTGGATCTATGGGTTCCAGGGTAAGATTTTATTGGTGGATAGAACCTGGTTTGCCTGGTTTTGTTATTGGAATGTTTGTTTGAAGAAGGAGGTGATTTTGAAGCAGTTGTAGCTAAGACTGCTATGAGATCGAGATGCTCATCTGACTCATGGTTTTGTTTTTGTTTTGTGAGGGCAGTCCTGATGTGTATGTGGGTTGGGACAGAAGATGCATGCAGTTTCTACTGTACATTGTTCTGTGAGATGGTTGATTTGGTGACAGTTTTGACATAGAATAAGGGGTGGGGAGTTTATTGTAGATGATTTTAAATAAAACTGTTTGGTTGGGGAGGTTGTGTTAATGGCATGGAGAGATGTCTGACCAATTCTGATAACACTGATAATGGAGGGTGATGGATTGTGAGCAGCAAGAGTGGACTGTAACATTTGCTGTGTGTTTAGGTTATTTGAATGTCAGGAGTTCTGTTCAGGTATGGAATTTGGGATTTCTACTATTGAGGTGTAATGACTTTGAGGTTTGATTAATTTGTTTGTGACTTTGGTGCCCAGAGTGGTGGAAACTCCTGTAAGTTGGAATACGTAATAGGTGTTTGGTGTGTTTATTATGATTTGTCCTCGTTTGGTTACTTTAGTAGTATAGTCTAGTGTAGTCTAGTCTAGTGCGTGTAGCTGAAGATCTTTCTGTATTTATAGTATGTGTCCATCATGATGACGAGGGTGACCCGTCAAATGCGCGAACGACAAATGCGCGCCAACAAAACCGCGATGGACAAAAGTGCGCCGACAAAATCGCGTTCTTTGAAATCGACAAATTCGCGCCGACAAAATCGCGATAAAGATCGCCAAGTAAAGAATGGCAAAAGTAGTCTTCTAGTGCATTCACCTCAAATCAAACTCGTAATGCAAAAAAAAAGTATTAAGATTTTATGCTTCGTTATTTTCATTGCATTTGTGTAAGGATTATTTGCACATAGTGTCTCATAATATTGATCTTAAAATAAAATTATTTAAGATTTGATGTATGCTTCATTCTTTTCATTGCCTTATTTTGATGATTATTTGCACTCAGTATCTCTTAACATTGCTTTGTGTATCGTAATATTGATATCTACGTATGTTATTGTTACATTCTTGTACGATTTAACATGTATCATCGCGCTTTTGTCCATCGCGGTTTTGTCGGCGCGCATTTGTCGGTGAACCGATGACGAGGTAGTTGTGAAACTAGTCAGGGGGAGAAGATGATTGTGAAAGTGTTTTTGTTGTTTGTGTGTGTGTTTTGTCTGGTTTGGACTAAGGGTGGGTAACGAGGAGCAATGTTGAGTGTGAAAAGAAGGCAGTAGCTTACTTATTTGGTAGAGGTGTGGATCCTGACGTCAGAAATGATGTTAAAGCATATTGTTGGCTCTGGGGCTCTGGGGCGGCCCAATGAGCTCTCGTCCTCGGTCTTGTGGAGTTGTAGTTGAAGCTGGTGATTGGGTTGTATCGGTGGAATCTTGCTTTTGAGATTAGTAGGGGAGGTAGATCCCCCTCCCCCTCTCAGTCCCAGCTAGAGCGTCAGGCTAATAGCCCGAGATAACTGTTTGGGGGAGGTGGTTGAGGAGGTTTTTGTAATCTTGTGTTTCTTTTGGGGGGTTTCTTTTTTATCTTTGACGGCCATAGAAACGTTGTCTTGTGATTAAATAGTTTAGATATCTTCATAAGTTAATAATGACGTCATTTATATACTTTGACGACCATAGAAACGTTGTCTTGTGATTAAATAGTTTAGATCTCTTCATAAGTTAATATTGACGTCATTTATATACTTTGGGCCAGTACCTCGTTATCTAGTTATCACTGGCCAGTCTCTCGTTATCTAGATATCACTGGCCAGTGTCTCGTTATCTAGATATCACCGGCCAGTCTCTCGTTATCTAGATATCACTGGCCAGTGTCTCGTTATCTAGATATCACTGGCCAGTGTCTCGTTATCTAGATATCACTGGCCAGTGTCTCGTTATCTAGATATCACCGGCCAGTCTCTCGTTATCTAGATATCACTGGCCAGTGTCTCGTTATCTAGATATCATTGGCCAGTGCCTCGTTATCTAGATATCACTGGCCAGTGTCTCGTTATCTAGATATCACTGGCCAGTCTCTCGTTATCTAGATATCACTGGCCAGTCTCTCGTTATCTAGATATCACTGGCCAGTCTCTCATTATCTAGATATCACTGGCCAGTGTCTCGTTATCTAGATATCACTGGCCAGTGTCTCGTTATCTAGATATCATTGGCCAGTGTCTCGTTATCTAGATATCACTGGCCAGTCTCTCGTTATCTAGATATCACTGGCCAGTGTCTCGTTATCTAGATATCATTGGCCAGTGCCTCGTTATCTAGATATCATTGGCCAGTATGCCCATTTACCTCTTGCCGACATTCGCATTTCCATACTATTCATCACTTTCATTGCGTTTACTTGCCAAATTATGCACACGTACACACAGACTGAATATTCATGCACTGTTCTCAGTCTCTATATTCATTTACAGAGTGCACAGTCACTAAATGCACATTCTTTATATTTACTGAGTACTCATGTACTGTACGCATTTCCATATATTTACTGAGTATTCATGCATTATACGCATTTCCCTATATTTACTGAGTATTCATGCATTATACGCATTTTTCTTTATTTACTGTATTCATGCATTATACGCATTTTTCTATATTTACTGTATTCATGCATTATACGCATTTCCCTATATTTACTGAGTATTCATGCATTATGCGCATTTCCCTATATTTAATGAGTATTCATACATTATACGCATTTTCTCTATATTTAATGAGTATTCATACATTATACGCATTTTCTCTATATTTAATGAGAATTCATGCATTATACGCATTTTCTCTATATTTAATGAGTACATAGAGTGAAAATACTTTTTAATATAATAAAATATGTGGCGAAGCAGATAGATAAATAAATAATTATGCTAACATTTTCTGTTTGCCAGTATATTTACATATCTATCTATCTATCTATCTATCTAATGGTTGATTTTAATTTTCGACTTGATGAAATAAATTATTGATTTTCACATGGAGAAGTAAATTGTTGATTTTCAAGCTAGGGAAGTATAGTTGTTTATGTTTGTTTTTTTCAAAATCTAGTACAGAAAAGTGCTTATTTTCAGCCGCTAAGGGAATAAAATATTGATTTTCGGAAGCAGACAAGGAGTAGTATTTACAACGTCTCAATAATTGATTCCAAACACTGAAGTCCAAGCACACAAACTACACTAGATCTGCAGACGACATTGATTTCGTTCCAGGCAAAGAGGAAAGGCGTGCAACCGAGACAAAAAAACTATTGCTGCGGGCAGGATTAACGGCTCAGACTACAATGGCACGCTTGGACTTGACGTTCTTTGCTCAGTAACGGGACAAAATGAGTGCTTATGAAACAAATACTGCGCGCTTTGGCTTTGACTTAGTGACCTGAGAAGGCTAGTGCAATTAAGAATTCTGCTGAAATCATAGACTCTAATAGACTGGCAAATTTCCACTTAGTAGGTCTAATGGAAATAAATGGTCGACATAGCTGCTTAGCACTTCTGAAACCTGACTATTCAAATTGCTTTTTCAAGGTTACAATACAGAAAAACCAACTAAAAGACTGACGTTTCGGCTAAATAGTCCTCATCAGGATAATACAAATATTAATAATAATGACATGCAGCCAGTGAAATTAGTAAGTATTTTCGTGTAGTGGAAGTATTTATGTTAATGAAATGAGTAAACCTATTGATGTAGAGGGAAGTATTTATGTTAATGAAATGAGTAAACCTATTGATGTAGTGGAAGTATTTATGTTAATGAAATGAGTAAGCCTATTGATGTAGAGGGAAGTATTTATGTTAATGAAATGAGTAAACCTATGGATGTAATGGGAAGTATTTATGTTAATGAAATGAGTAAACCTATTGATGTAATGATATCTTATGTAAGTGCATGGTATATATGTAAGTTAAATGAGTTAGCCTGTTGATGTAGTGTTACGAATACAAGTAAATGAAATGAGTTAGCCTCTTGATGTGGAGCAGTGGTCCCCAACCTTTTCCTCGCTGCGGACTGGTCAACGTTTGATAATTTTACCGCGGCCCGATGATGGGGGGGGGGGGGAGGCGGACGTTGATTGTTTATGGTTTAGATTGTTTTGATTTAATAATTAATTTAATTGTATTTAAACGTGCCTTCAAATTAAAATACAGTTACACCAAAAAATGAATATAAAGTGATTTAACATTTTAACTCACTAGAACGCTAAATCAATGAGAACCCTGAGCTTGTTTCTTTGCAACGAAACGGTTCCATCTGGTGGTAATAGGAGACAATTACACCCGAAGTGTGTTGCTTATGTCCAGTTTATTCCGTTGTTTTGTTTCGGTTGCTGTCACTGCAGAAAACCCCGCTTCACACAGATAGGATGTCGGAAATGGCAATAGGGATTTAAGTGCTGTGGTGGCCGTTGTTGTATTGGCGGGTGAGGGGGTTTACAGAGCCCAGGCTAAAACCACATCGTCTGTACTTAGTGTGTATGTGCGCCCAGGATGTTCACCAGTGGTGTTGTTGTTGTTGTCATTGGCACTGTTGTTGTTGATGTCCCCGGTATCCGTTGGGCTGTATGTAGGTGGGTGTTGGCGGCCAGTATAGGTGGTCAAGCATTAGTTGAATTAGATTCACAAATATCCCCACTGCATGTGATGTTGCTCCCTGTGCTACCACCGTTGTTGTTGTTGTTGTCGCAGCGCTGCCGTTGTTGTTGTGGCTGTAGTAAATGATACTGTTGTTGTCGTCTGATGTGTTGTGGCGGGCGCCTTCTTTTTGATTTGGGGCTCCGTTCTGTAGTTTTTCCTTGTGTGTCTGTTGTGGTTGTCTTTGTTGCACTCCCTGGTGGTGACTCTGGCTGTGGATTAGTGGCAGTTGGTTTAGTCATTGTTGTTGTTTCTTGTGGTGTAGTTGGAGCGTTGTCGACTTCTGTTTCGGTCTGTGCGTCAGTTGTCTTCACTTCTTTTTCTGTTTGTATTTTTCTTTCTTGCGTCTTGATATGTACCATTTGTGTGCTAGAGATTTTTTGGCGTTTCTTCTTATTTTCGGTGGTAGTTGTTTTAATTTCTTTTTCTTTGCTGATAGAGCTTGTAGTCCGAGTTTCCTTATTATCTGTTGTGGGTTTTGGAGTTTGCGAGAATGCCTGTCTGATTTCTTGTTTTGCTGTTTGAGTTGAATTCACTTTGGCCGTATGTGGACTTTTCCAGATGATGTTGGTGTTTATTCCACTTTCTCTTGTAGTGGCTTGTAGATTTTGGGTGGAAACGTGGCTTTTTCCTTCAAAGACTGTTTGAGTTGTGTCGTATTCCTGTGTGGGTTTTCACGTTGTTTCCTCCTTTTCCGTTTGTGAAGAGCGTGTTTTTGTTGTCGGTGTTATTTTCCAGATGATGTCTGTCTGTGTTTCACAGTCTGTTGATGTAGTTTTTTTTTCTGGTTGTCTTGTCAGGTGCTTGTTTAAAATCTAGTGGAAACTTAATTGCGGTTAAGATGGCTTGTTGTCTAGTGGTAAGTTCATCTTCCGTTTTTGTGTGGAAGAGTGTCAACAGCAAATTAGTGAACGCATTTTTTAGTTCAACGCTTTTAGTTTCTAGTATGAAGGTGAAGGGGGTAACTTTTCGTATGCCCCCATTTTCGGTTGGTTTGCTGATTACACAGCAGTATTTTGTCCAATCTTCTCCTTTGTACTTCTTAATGTTTGCACCTTTTCGGGCCTCTTTTGCCGTATCTGTCTCAGCTGGGCTATGCGCTCGTTTGTGAAACAGAAAGGGCCGTCCGCATCTTCTGTGACTGACTCAGAATCGCGTAAAATGTCACTTGGTGGAGTGGGCAGTAGTGGCATTTTTGCCAGCCCTGAAAAGGGCTGAGGCTTGGTGCTGGCTTGTCTGGTGTGGCGCTTTGACATGACTCTCCTCCCAGCGGTCCAATGGATGGAGTGCGTTCGTCGGTGGTCCGAATCAAAGTGTGCTGGTGTGGTTGGGAAGTAGAGCTCGAATTCTTTAAAAGCAAAGTCAGATGATCGTGCACCAACTGGGAGAATGAATGCTCAGACTCAATCTCGTCCATGGAAAGTCGCACAAACCCGATAGAAATACACCACAGTAAATAAAATTGGGCGGCCCGGTACCATTGGTCCACGGACCGGTACCGGTCTGCGGACTGGGGGTTGGGGACCACTGATGTAGAGCATGGTATATGTGTAAATGAAATGAATAAGCCTATGTGAGTGAAATTCTGGGAACGCTTCCGACTTGCGCCGATTTCGGGCTGAGAAAAAGGGGCGTGGTGGTGGTGGTGGTGGGAGGGTGGTCTGGTATATATGTTATCTCTGAAGTTGATTTTTTTATGTCAAACTTTTAGTGCCGTTGTTGAAGTGAAATTTTTCTATGTTAAATTTCTAGTGTCGTTGCTCGCTCGTCCTTTGCAAACATGTTTTAGCCGGCAAAGGCAGATTTTAGCCCGGTATTCCGCGGGGTAAAGTTGTGGTGGATATTGTTGCTGTTGTTTCTGGCATTGGAGTGGGAAGAGGTGTTTTACAGAGACCAAGTCTGTATCTAATGTGTAAGTGCACCCGGGATGTTCTACACCCTGACCGCCTCACTGGTGGTGTTGTCGTTGCTGTCCCCAGTGTATGCTGTATAGATGTTCGAATGGCTGAATCATGTCCGCAACAGGGTGGTTGAAATATCCCTATTGCGGATATTGATGCTCAAGGTACTGCCATTGTTAGTGATGGTGGTGGTGGTTTCTGTGGCATTGTTGGGGCCGTTGATGTGGCTGCTGTTGTTGACCCTGTTTTATTATTGTTATTGCTCCTTAATAACAGTAATTGACAGCTACTAGTTACTGCTGACCTCAGAGTGATCGATTATGTAATCTGCTATATCCACCTACACTACACGCAGTAAAATATTTAGGTCAAGTGCATTGATCATGCGGAGGTGGGGGGCAGTGGAGATGTATAGAGGGGGAAGGTGACAGTAAGAGTGGGTGTGTTGACAGGATGCCCTTTTTATGGACATTTGCGTTCTGATGAATGATGTGATAGAACTTATAGTTTGACCCAGAGTCGTTCATATATAATTGTTGCTAACCCGTGTATTTTCATGCACAGTTCCCACATCATTCATAAAGGGTTGAAATCTGCATAGATGAAGAAAGGTTTTGCATGTTACAGATATGGTTAATATATATTGACTTCTCAGAAATTATTGTTATTTATTATTGATTAGAATATTGTGTAGAATGTTCGTATATTTTTACTCATGATTGTTGTATGAAACTAACACATATCTCTTTCTTTGGTGTTAGTGATAATTCATGCCATATGTGTAGATGACAAAACTGAGATGAGCACATGTTTGTAAAACCATTTTGTATCAAGTAAAGCTAAATGGGAGACTGAGATAATCATTCACTGTGAATTTAATGTAAACCATTCATTGAGTATGGATGTAACTATTGTGATTCATGTAATATTATTGTCACATTTGATATGATTTCAATGAAATAGTATTTATTTACCTCAACTCTAGATATGTTGCCCACATTGTATTTAAGATATGATTCAATGAAACAGTATTTATTTTCCTTACCTTCAGACATTTTGCCCGTGATGTATTTAAGATATGATTCAATGAAACAGTATTTATTTTCATTAACTTCAGACATGTTGCCCATGCCATATGTATATCTTGATGTAATGAAACAAGAAGTATTGAGTGGAACACCCAGAAACAAGCATTTTTAGAATTTATTAATATATAAAAGATCTTAACTATTTTTTAATTAACACAGGCTGGCCCAACTTCAGAATCACTGGGGGCCAGATTTACCTAGACAAATCTAGTCAAGGGCCACACACTTATTTATTAGAATCATTGACTTACTCTAAAGGAGCGCTAATAAAAAACCACAAATATGCCAAGATTATAGTAATTTTCAATAAAAAGTATTATGGTGACAACAGTAAAAGGGTTAAAATGCAATGAAAACAACAAATCTTCATGTTTATAAGACTTGTGCTTTTTTTTTAATAATAGCAATATCACAAATACTAGCGCTACATAGAAATAAAAGAAAAATATGCTCATTCACAGATTACAATTAAACTCAGTGAGACCTCTTTAGGCATTCTGACTCCTTCACTAAAGCACATATGTCAAACTATGTATTCATTGTAGAAAGTCTGAATAAATGCAACAAAGAATGTCACTTAGCCAGTTCCTGTATTTGTTTTCATTTACAAAAATAATTTCATGTTTGAAAATGCAACACACATGCATGCTTCCAAACAGTTGTAATCTGCATACCAAAATCTCATAGCTGTCAGAACCTGTTACCAGTAAGAACCTTGAAAAAGTTCTTTCCTTTTTCTGTTCAGACGTAAAAAGTAGAATCAGCTTGAAGATCAGAGCTGAAGTTGAAACTTTGTAGAAATGCAGTTTATTTTTCCGGTCATCAAACTCCACCAACCTTGATCCAAATTCTTCACTCTCAACTTCAACTTTCTCACAAAATTCGGTAAAGTCCCCCTCTTCTATTTCATCTGACAACACTTGACAACATGGGAAATGTGCCTAATCATTTTTGGCTAAACATGATTGTAAACCTTTCAATTTATTTTGAAATCCATTGACGTGCCCAATCAGCTCTGACACAATCTGATCTTTAGCCTACAGTTTCATGTTCAGTACATTGAGGTACTCAGTCAAATCAGTCATAAAAGCAAGCTCTTTTAGAAATTCAGGGTTCTTCACTTGATTGATATCCTTGCAGTCTATCAAATTGTCTTAAAAAGAAAAAAATGGAATCTCATTATTTAAACCAAAAAATTTCTGAAGGAATTTCCCTGTACTTAACCAACATACATGGAGAGGTAAATCTCCATATTGAGCTTCCACCTCGTCCAAGAATTCCTGAAACCTACAAAGCAGTTGTGCCCTATGCCAGCATGTATCTTCTTGGTGTTATGCATCACTTTGTTTAATTGACTTCCCACAGAGACCTTCTTGATGAATAATACAGGCATTTCACATCATTTTTCCTGAGTTGGCGCCTACAAGTCCTTTTCTCCCCTCTCATGGATGGTGCGCCATCAATACAAGAACATTTGTCAAGACCACCATACATTTGCACTGTTTTGGTAATTGACTAAAAATATCTTTACCTCTGCTACTCCCTGCACAGAACACTAGTCAAGGAGTTCTTCTTGAAAGATCATCAAAGTTCGTATGTATGAAAATGAGAAGTTTGCGGGTGTCTGCATGGTCAACCTTTCGTTCAAACAGCGAAAAGTAAGCTGTCTTTTCTACTGCTATCTCCAACCTTATTTTTTATTTGCTCGCCCATACTGTGCAATCTTCTGGAGACTGTCTGGTGAGTCAAGGTAACAGTTGCTAATTTTTCACACAAACTTTTCCAACAAAACTTTCACAGCAAACTAAAATAATATACCTACACATAAAGTAAACAATCATAAACTAACAAAATCATACACACACACACAAAATGAAATGAAATACAATAATGAAATTTCAAACGGACATAATCATAAATTTATATCAATACACAAAATAAAATATAGAAATAAAGATTTATCAATCATTGAGGTTATTTAATTAACCTTATTCTAAAGTTAATAACAATATGCATATCTGGACTAAAGTATAAATGCAATTTATAAAATAATGACATGATTTGTTAATATTAAAATTTGCACTGACATTTATCTAAATTCAATACAGCTTTATTAGTTTATTTTGTATGCATGATAGAAAGACAAAACAACTCTCAACAAATTGAATATGTCAAATTTGTATTATATATATACACACACACATATATATAAATTTTACAACTATTTTTTAATATGTTTTCTGAATAAATGTTTCGTCTATTTTTAACTTAGTATTCTCTGCTAAGATTAGATCTAGACATGAAGTGGAAAATTGATAATAAAACCTTGGTAAGCATTGATTAGGAAAGAGTAATTACAGGAAGGAAAAGATAATTAGGATCTATACAACCCATATTAAATGTTCCTTATCAAGCAAACAGTCCTTATGTTCTCACCACCAACTCCATCTTTCTCTCATACCAGATAACTAAGAAAAACTAGAAATACACTTGATATACAATGCTTTCATCCACTTTACTGGCAGGCATTAGCACACACTCAGGGTGACAGATTTTAGGCGTGCATAAACAAATAATCCAAGCACACAATGTTGATAATATACAAACATACTGGCATGCATAAACACAAAAAGTTCATAACACAGCATACTGGTTGGTATACATTAACACACTCCAAGTAAACAAAGATCATAACACAGCATAGTAGCATACATTGGCACATACTTCAGTTACACAATGACAACTCAAACATAGTGGAATACAATACATTATAGGTACACAGCATGTTGATAACACATCATACTGACATATATTAACACATACTTTAGTTATGCAAAGATTACATTAGCATACTGCAAACATTAACACACTACACAATGTTGATAACGCAGCATACTTGTATGCATTAACACACTAAGATATACACTTTTCTTAGCACAGCATACTAGCAACATTAACCCAACATAAAGTAGACAATATTCTTAAAACAGCAAAATGATATGCATTAACATAAACTGCAGATACACAATGCTCATAACACAACATGCATTAACACATACTTCAATTTTGCAATCTTTATAATGTTTAACATATGGCATACATTAAAACACTACAGGTACACTCATTCATAACACAAAACACTAGCATGCATTAACACATGGCAGGTACACAATGTCCATAAGACAGCATACTGGCATGCATTAATATGTTACATGTACATGCATTCATAACACAGCACACTGGCATGCATTAACACACTACAGGTGCACAATGTTAATACCATAGCATACTTGCAAACATGAACGCCTAATATGCATTAATGTTCATAACATTGTATGGTGGCATACATACACAATATTCACAACTCAGCATACAAACAAACTTTAAAGATTATATATTAATCAGGATTAGTTGTTTAATTTTCAATCAGTTACCTATTTTATTACACTTGATGGTGAGTAAATATATACATAATTTTAATTAATTACCTGTGTCAATAAGATGTTACAATTATATATCATAATTTTATAGAAATTGTTTTTCACATTAATTAAAAGCAATAATCCTTAGCCACCAGGGCCTCAAATATATTTTCTGAATAAACATCTTTTTTCATTAGTGCAAAGTCATTAATAATAACTGCTCCTAATGCTCTTTCACACAAATGACATCGGTACAGGCAAAATTCCACAGACAACAAAAAGTAAAAATAGTCTTTATGTCAAAAGATTAGTTAATGTTGAAAGTTAACTTTATATTACTAATTTTGAAATAATGTCATTTCAAAATAAATGTCAAACAAGCACAAAAATAAACCTTATACTTAATGATGTAAAAACAATCTTTATACTACTAATACTGAAAGTAATTAGTGTAATTTTAAAATAAATGTCAAAACTAACATAAAAATAAACTTTGTGGTAAGTGTAATATATATTATGTAACTTGTGTCAAATGTAAACTTTGTATAAAATGTAATGTATACTTGTAGTTAGTGTCAAACCTTTGTATAATATGTATATATATACTATGTAACTAGTGTCAAATTTAACACATCATAAAATGTAAATTATATTACTATGTAACTAGTGCCAAATGAAAAGTTTCTATAAAATGTGAAGGAACTAGTGTCAAATGAAAAGTATTATAAAATGTTATGTATATTGTTGCTGTTGTCAAATGTGAACTCAATCAAATAAAATACTTGTGTTCTCAATAAATTTGGCCAAGTATCTATTTGAATACTTTTTACGATGTCCAGGTATTAAGAAAATCTGGATGTTGTTTAAATGTTTTTTTTTATATTTCCTAATAAATCAGTGTACAAAATCCAACAAAGATAAATGAGCCTCAATTATATATTAAAATGAAATGTCAACTTTTTGTACTAAGTTTAATGTGTACTGTGATGGAGACATAGTCACTAAAGAGTCATTTGTTTAACAAATAGCACTAAGTTATTATTGACCATGATTCGACAGTTATAATAATAATTGTCAGCATAGTGCTCATTACATATTTTACAAGTTATGATGTCAGTAATATGCCAGAAATGAGTAAAGAATTATGGAAATCAATAAGCTTTGACAGCAATGAAGATAGATATTACAATCCCTAACATTTAGGAGCACTCATAATTATTAAGAGCTGGTTGTGGATATTTTTAATGTCAACAGTCAAAACGGTTTCTACACACACACACACAAATAAATAAATAAAAAGATAAATAACAATACTTGAGTTCATGATAAGAAAAGAAGTATGGATTTAAGGAAAACACTTTCATTTAACCTAGACTAAGGGTTAAATAACAAAATTCACAAAATACAACTACATGTAATTGCTTTTACATATGTAGCTTACAGTGAACAGACAAGGAATATTGAATGAATTTTAACATCATTTCACACTTTCAATATTTATATGACAAATAACTAACATACATGAATTACAAAGCCACACATACCATAGTATAATTCAGTCATGCACAATATCTTGCTTCATTTCAAGAAATAATCACAGAAGAATACACAAAATCCAAAACATGTTTAAAAAAATACACACTATTTTCTTAGTAAATATATACATAATCTATAATCTATTGCAAAATGGAAAATTATCTATGCAGATCACAGACTCATTAAAAAATGAAAAAAACATTCAATAAGTAAATGTAGATCTGCTTGCTTTGCAATCCTAATCCTAATCAAGTTAAACTGATAATTCTAGAGAGAAAAGCAGATCAGTGTACAAGCATTCTTGACTTAATATTCTGAAAGAGTGATTGTTATACGACTCTTTACTGCAATACTGTTGTAATTCCAGATACATGACATAAGTCTGAGACATTAAATCTTGTTTTTCTTCAAACATGCCAGTCAGTAGCCATCACTCTACTGACATGACACATTAAGCTAAAATCTTCCTCCTAGGACTCATGTAAATGCTACAGTATGCAGTGGGCCACTGCCCTGATTTAAAATTACACTGATTCAGGAAATACTAAAAGTAATTTATACAATGAAGTCTCTTCAATTGACTATCAGTTTTACTTAACTATATCATGACAAATGCCACATTTCCGGTAGATGTCTGTTGCCAGTAAGAAGATTTGCAAAACATTTCTCTTACTGTATGTGAGACATGAATTTTAAAAAGTGAAATACAAGAATGAAGCTAAGTACACAATACATATTTAAGTACTACATGAAAAGAAAGTGTTCAAGCAGCTTGCAAACGCTAATGGCATTTTTTCTGATTTATTTGCAGTGACCTAGTTGAACATGTCAACTATATTCACAAGTTCCATACATTTATATCCTATCAGAGAATACTAACACATTATCCAAATGTCTGGTAGTAAATGCCTTTTAATGTTTACAGATGTGAATGCAATTATACATGACTGAATATACTTGATTTTTTCATTCAACATCCACAACCAGTCAACTGTTCCTTCCAGATCTGCCTCACTTTCCAGCAGGCCACTGTGAAGCAATATTCCTAAAGAGGAGTGGCTCTTTGCTTGTAGTCAAAGTCAAATCACCACAAGTGAATTTCCCGTATCTCTCCGATTATTTGACTGGCACGCTGTAAAGCCTGCACAAAGGATATAAATGCATGTTTTTTAGAGAGTGACAAAAGAAAAGATCTGAATGGTTCACTGTAAAACCTGTACAAAGGATAAATACATGTTGTTAGAAATGACAGTAAAGATCTGGCTGGCATGGTGTAATGCCTACACAAAGGATAAATGCATGCTTTTAGACAGTGACACAGTAATGATTTGACTGGTATGCTGTAATGCCAGCACAAAGGATAAATGCATGTTTTAAGACAGTAATAAAGATTTGACTGGCACACTGTAAAGCCTGCACAAAGGATACATGCATGAGTGACAGAGTGAAGATCTAACTGGCATACAATAAAGCTTGCACAAAGTACAAATGCTTGTTTTTAGTTGGTTACACAATAAAGATTTGACTGGCAAGCATGAAGAATAAATACATTTTTGGGACAGTGATACAGTAAAAATCTGATTGGAATCAGGAAACCAGTTGAAATGATACTCCATGCAAACATCGAAAGCAGTATTAAGATTTCCTAAGATAAAAAAAATGTTTAAAATTTCAATTTCAAATTCAAACCTGGAGCATTTCTGATGCCTCTTTACGTCGAGTAGCAATATGTTCTGATTCTTCAAGCAGTGACTCTATTTCCTCACGTTTGTAAAGCTGACTTACAAGCTCACTCTGAAGATTGTCATTGATGTAGTTGACCAAAAAGTGCATTATAGCCTTGGGAGTACTGTCCTGGATATTCTTTCGTACGATCATGAAATATGAGCGAATCAACCGCTCTGCACACACCATATAAGGCAACAAAACAGCCCAATAACTAGGTCAGCACAGAAATATATTTCATAATTTCTTTTAAATGCATTCTTGAAAATATCTGTGTAAATCATATTTATATTTTAAGACTAAATTAATATGCTAAGAGAAAGATACAGGTTCATTTTGTTTTAAAAATATAGGGTTTCAAAATAAGCAAATCATAAGCAATGACTGAAGGAAACAAACAGATTCTGTGTGGCAGCTTAAACACCAATTCATAAGAAATTTAATCAGCATCCCTAAACAATTTTAGTGTTCAGAGTTCTCGGGCATTTTAGTCACAATTTTAACAAATTATCTAGGGTTTTTCTTTACAGTTAAAACACTAATTTTATTTTAACATATTGTCTCTTTCTTGTCTTTGGAGATAAGACCCTAGATTTATTGTAACACACTATCTCTTTCTTGACCTTGGAGTTAAGATGCTAATTTTATTTTAACAAATAATCTCTTTCTTGTCTTTATAGTTAAGACATTCTATTCTTATTTTAACCAATCATCCTTTCCTTTTGTTATTGCTAAGACAATCTAATCTTATTTTAACAAATGACCTATTTAAAAAACAAACCATCTCTTTCTTTTTCTTTTTTTTACAGTAATGGTACTCTTTTAGTTCCAAGTATCATCTATTAAGTGCTTTTAAATATATAAATAATTATTATTTTTCACCCTATAATTTTGTAATTAATTAAATGCTCTAAAATTCTTTCACTTCTACTGACCTGACCTGACTTCATAATGAATTAAATTTTTTACCACTCTTCTGACTAACCTGAAAGTGAAACATAGTGAATGAATTAAATGCTCTACCACTCTTCTAACTAACCTGGCATGACAGAGTAAATTTGCCTTTCCCTATTTTAAAATTTAATCATTATATAGGTTATTGAATTATCAGAGTGACCTGACCTTGGGCACTCCTTATGCTGTTATTTTTGAAAGTGTTTGAGTTGAAGTAAACGGGCTGAGGAAAGAATATTCTACTTTCTAGATTTGCTGACCTAATGGAAACAGAGTGGGCAGTTTTCTATTATCCAATGATTATGATTTATGAGAACGAGACTAGCCAATGGGCTGAGTTTAAGGAGTTCACTTGCTGTAGAGAATTATTCTCTCTGATCACTTTTAAATTCAGAGTAGAAGAAGAAGGTCTGGATTGAAGGCAGTCATTAGCTTGATTGTGAGTTGAGCTGACTAATTGTGAGAAAATGGACTTAGGAATATTTCATGTATTTTACTATTGATATGTTATATTTTTGTTTATGTAAAGATCTGCATCAGAGTTCACACACACACATATCAACAGTTATACTCTTCATCAGTATGCACATCACACATCAACAACTATACTCTGTCAGTATTCACTCACATACACTCACATGACTAATCAAGAATGTAATTTAATTTAGAAATAAGTAAATTACAATCTTGATAAGTCGATTAGTGAAATGATTTCTCGCTGGATTAAATTATTACACTCTTGATTATTTTTCATGTGAAATAACGTGTTTCAGAATTAAATTATTTCTTCTAGACTAAAATCTCTTGCAGCTTTCCTTATAGTCCCAATGACTTTCACATCTAGTCAGTCATATATATCCGAGTTGATATTAACAGAAGATTCATGACCCCACTTATAGACAGTTGTAAAGTTTTAAAACAAAAAAAAAGAAAAGAAAAATAGACTCATATAAATGTGAATAGTGCCATAAAGACTTTTCATGCAAATCTAATGGTTTTTTTTGTACTTGTGAACTCATTGCTAGGGAAAAACTATATAAATGTGAACAATGCAGTAAAATACATTTGCAAACACTTAAAGTTGAAAAACCATACAAATATGAAAGAATGTATCTCACTTTAATAGGAAGGGCACTTGCAATCTGACACTGAAAAACCATATAAATGCAAACACTACAGTATAGAGTTCAGTTCTTAACATGACATTTGCGAACTCATTCTGTTGAATAACCATATAAACGTAAACAATCCAGCAAACTTTTCTCACACCAAACTCATTTAATACTGCACTTACAAACTCATTCGGTAAATACATATAAATGTGTACAGTGCAGCACGGAGTTTGTACGCAAATCTTTAACAGTGCACTTACAAACTCATACAAGTTTAATAAGAAAATAAATGCATATATTATTATTATTAGTGTAGGGGGCGGTTGAGTGAGTAATAACCCTAGAAATGGTTTGCTACATTTATATAGGTTTTTTTCTTTATCAGTTTAAATATGTAAAATATGCAAAATGAATTTGCTTTTATTGGACTGTAAGAGAAATGTACACTGCTGTACATACTATTAAAATTTTTCTCCAATATGAATTATATCGTATTCTTAGAAATACATCAAAACCATTGCTTTTTAAATACATGTAAGTCTATTTCATCGATAGTTTATTTATATATTAGTTGGGAATAAAAGTAATTTCATTGATAGTTTATTTATATATTACTATTAGTTGGGAATGAAAGTCATTTCATTGATGACATATTAATGTTTTAGGTGGAACTGAAAGCAATTTCATTGATGGCTTACTAATTTGTTGCAGGTAGTTCAGCATGACCCATGTCGTGGTGGAGCAGGTCACTGGAACAGTCTTTTTCGCTTGAAACACCTCGCTACAGGACAGTATTTGGCTGCAGAGGTCAGGGTTCACAAAAAGTTTCTATTTTATCTTCACTGTCATATGGTGATGTTTAGCAAGTATGTTTAAGCTATACTCAGATACTAATGCATGCATGCTGAATAGATGCATATAGTTTAGAACTACAGCTTTCCATTTGGAATTATTTTTAGAGATAATTCTTTACAAATTGTTTTGAAAGGTATATATAAATCTGTATTTTACCTGTATTAAATAATTTAAAGGATTTGTATTGCTTCCAAGCAATTTTGTTGTTGTTGTAAAGTTTTAAAACAAAAATTATTATTTCTATAAAACCTAGTCATTTTATTATAAATGAATGATAAATGCACTTGGTGAATTCAAATATATTTTCCTTTATGGACTTTTGCTGAACACAAGGTTTCGAGCATCTTAAGAAAAGCATAAGCTCATGATGTCAAATAAGAGGCAGCAAAGTCATAAAGATGCAGAAAAGCCACACAGCTTCAGAGTGAATGGTCATTAGAAAATTCTTCAGTAACAGTAGTACCAGTTTATGGAAATCAAGGATCAGAAACCATTTATATTTTGTTTACAGTGACTAAAGTGTGGACTAATTTATTTTAAGAATAAGATTCCTGAAGCAAACTTTGATACAAATCCAAATATATAATTGCTTCAACATATAATATTATTACTATTGCAATGACATATTTTGCTTTAGCTAAAGCACTATGCTGTACTTTACGGCACTAAAATTAGAAAAACTTATATTTGAATCTTTTGCAGTTTCTCAGCATCTGAGTGAGCAAATTTTCAACCATAACTCAATGTAGGCCCTACTGTTTGAGTCTCACTGATAGTGATAGGGTGTTTATTTATGCACAATGAAAGATTTAACTTAAGAACAGCTAAATCATTGTAAATGATAGCGTAGTAAGTTGTAGTTTATGGGTGCAGTGTGTTTTATTTAATCTAAATAGCAAAAGCATGGTTGTCTTATTTTCTTACTCTGAGTACATTCTTTTTGTGTGTGAGTGGAAGATGTACCTAACTGGAAGACCAAAACATCTCCATGTGCCAGCAATGAACAGAGAAGTGGCAATATATATAAAGGGGAGATAATGATAAGAGAAAGACTTCTGTCACCTGACCAGAAAAGCCCTCTTCCTTCATCTTCAAAATGTCTTCTTGGCCTAATTTCTGATTTTCCTCTGAAGCTATAAGATCTCGATTATCTTTTCCGGATCCTGCACAAGCCAAGAAGAAAAACAGGTTTAACTGTAAGAAAGATTACAAAAATATTATTAATGAAATAACGTAAAGTATATGACATTTAATGATTTATATAATTCAATGTTAGTTGTTACTGATTATAGTTTTAAAAAAAAATACTAATAACTATTCATAGGGAATGCTGAGCAAAATACATAAGTAAAAACAGTGATTAAAACAAGACTGAGTGTTACTCTTAGATGTAAATCATCAGCTATGGCTGCAAAAGGAAAGAATGGATATAGAAATGTAGGTAAGCTATAAATGTATAATTCTTTTTGACTGGTAATCCAAAAGTGTCATATTTTCAGGAAGTGAGGAACACACTTTCCAATCATTGTGAATATGCAAGAAAAATAATAGAATAAAAAATTAAAAGTGAAGTGAAAAAAAACAAAAAACAGATGGACCTGTTTCCTTGCAAGTTAATCCAAAGCTGCCACTTTTCCTGGGAGAAAGAGACACCAGCTGTCCCTGCTGGACTTTGAACTGTGTTCCGTATCTTTGTCCAACCAGTTGCTCGCCATTTATGCGAGCCTTTTCAAAAACGATATTCCTGAACATAAGAACCCATCACTTCAAACAGTACCACATTAAAAGTGTAAAATATAAAAATAATCACATAAGAAAGAAACATTCTTCTATTACTAGTACTAGTACAGTAGTAATACTATAGGAAGCTGAGAAAGCATAAACGCAAATGAGTAATTCTAAAATTAAATAGTGAACTATTTTTTCGTGGATATGATGTGTTCGGGCTGTTTTAAGGAAATCGTTATTTTCAAAGTGATGCATAGTGACGCTTTCATCAAAAATTAAAGCACACAAAAATTGTATTAATTCATTAGAAAAAAATGTGTATGTCCTCCGAAAATGAAATACAAATTTATGGTGAAATAAACACTCTACAAGCCTTACTTCTGACAAATGCTACATTTTACTGTTATAAAAAAATTCTCTAGTGACTAGTGTGGTAATGCACTGTTATTTAGTCCCTCGACTTAATACTTACTAACTTAGTAAGAGAAACTAATGAGGAACTACATATATAGTAACTAATGGTACAATCTATAACTTGTAAGAGCGCTACCTATTTTTAAAGATCTGAAACACTTTGCACTTGTCTTCCCTCTTATAAATAACATAGTTTCCCTCTTGCAGTGTGGTACTTGTTGCCATATTTATGACCAACTGTGCAAAAAAACTTGTTACAGTACAGAGAAGACTATGTTCTAATCTCGTAATATCCACAACTTAAAGAACCATTTAAGGATTTACTTTCGTATTTGGGAATAGATAACTCATGGGTTAACCATTTAACGTAAAATTAACATAACTATAAAGTGCACAAAAGTAAAAATCTCAGTACATAATACACAGATTTGTACATTCTAGTTTGCGACTATAGTGTTGCCAAAAATACATAGACTAAAATAATATATTCTTATATAGTCTTATTTTAATATTGTTCTTTTCTTTAATGGTTATGCTGTGTTGCAGGTGCACACCGCACGATCTCATATAATGTCTGTAATATTTTCAAGGATATTTATTTTATTTTATTATATTCACTTTAAACCTAAGTTTCAAATATTTGTGTGACTGAGTAAAAGCACTTATTATATGTGTAAAATTTGGGTGATATTTGAAGTCTACACGAACGCAGTTGTAAAATGAGTGGTTGTAGTTTCCAGTAGACAACAAAATAATGTCATATTAGATCAAAACGTTGATCAAAAATAGCTCAAAAAGGGGCCTGATTGAACAAAACCGATGCCATTTTTGGATCTAGCACAATAAAACTGTCATAAATCCGTCAAAAAATCTTAGCAAATTTGTTGTTGCCCAGTGTTAACGTTGAAACTTGAATTCTTTACCCTCAAAATCTATATCAAAATTAATGTTAATAATGTAATATGAGTCATTATGAGGGGTGCAGACCTAAGATCACTTTATAATTAATTCTTTATAATATATACAAAATTAACCATTTATACTTGAAGAAATTTCCTCATGAATTTAAATGTACAACAAAAATTGTCAAATTCATATTGATGCTGCTGTCTGTGCAAAAACTACATTTCAACCAGGGAGACTATTATGTCATGAGATGGCAAATGGCTTTGGATCAGACATGGTCAGATTTTGATTTATGTTTTTTTGTAGCTGTGGTATCCTGGTATGATAACTTAATAGAAAATAGTACTTCATAGCCCTCACCAATCCCTGTTTTGATATGGTTGTGCTATAAATGCAAAGAAGTACTTGGAGGTGGTAATGAGTTTATTTTCATATATAATAAAATAATATTTCACCATTTGTGAAAAAATAGACTTTGTCAGCTACCTGCTTTTTGTTATTTTACTGATTTACTATTGAATAAATAGGGACAATTCTTTGTCATTCATCAGTATTAGTTTAAATATTATATATTTATTAATATATTTATCACTTTCTGACAAGTGTGTTTTATGCTTTTGTTGATAATCAGTGTAATTGCCACTTCTTGGGTTACTCTGTACAGTCATGTAACTTCTGTTGGCTCAAGCAAATTGATTGGCAGTTGTCTTTACTATTTACGTAACTTAGGTTCGTTCACAAGTGTTTTGCTCTTTAATTGGTATTTGAGGTCCTGGAAATATTCAACCATTTAATGGCCTGTCTTTTCCTGTCTTGGAGTGGAAGAGTTGTTTCAGAATGTAATATTGGCTTGCTACATATTTCTTTATGGTGATTAT